>JAOYNU010132408.1:0-25540 GCA_026745395.1 Tympanopsis confertula | reverse complement strand
AGATAATTTTAATATTATTTAATTAGCCTTAATTTTAGCTTTCTTCTAATACTAATTTTATTATAATAGTACTAGAAGAAAGTAAGATTTAAGCGGTAATCGCCGAGTTTCGTACGGCTATAAGCCCTAATTTTCGATCGATTACTCGTAAGTTTAAAATACCCTATACTATATTATATAGCCGAATATACGGAAAAAAGTCTACTTCGGATAGGTAGATCGATTAGTAGCTTTTATCTACTTAAGAAAAAGCTTCTTTAGCTCGTATTATCATGGACTAGCACGAGCGTAGTATAGCAGATGGTACTAGCTGGCTATATAAGGGATGAAAAGGGTCTTAGATAAAGCCTATAAGCTAGGGATATAGTCTAAGGGCGATAAAGGAGGTGGCTAGGAGGTACGCGCCTATATAAAAATAGAAGGGGAACTTACTAGAAAAAAGGGATCTAGTTCTTTATAAAAATTATACTACTATTATTATAATAGAAACTTTAATTAACTATACTTTATCTATACTATATCTATACCTTATTTACGATATCTATACGTATTAGGATTATAATACCTTTACTCTTTAACTTATAGACCCTAATTATTAAAAGGCCTAATAGAATAACCTTTACTAATCCTATAGACTAATAGGCTTTAAGGACCGGAGACGTCGTAAGAATACCGTAAAAATACGCCTATAGCTATAAGCTATATAATCGATTATACCTTATATATAATAACCCGGTATTTAAGTATATATTACGTATAATAAGCTAAGATAGTTACTACTCGTTATTACTCGGTCGCTCCGTAAAATAAAGAAGAGAGAGGATAGTATAAAGGGTTAATACCCCTCTAAAGCCTCGGCTACACCCTCGCTAACCGTAAGTAGCCCTATACGTAGATTAGTTACCTAATACCCTATTATCTTCGCCGCCATCTAATTCTACGAATACTAGTTAGATCGATAAGAAAATACTACCTCTAGAACTAGGAGAACTTAAGTATTCTAGAGAACTTATTTTCGATTTAGTAATTTAATTATCGAATTAGGAATCGATAGTAGCGTATTCCGGAACCCTAGTATAAGGAAACCCTAAGATATATTACTAGCCTCTTCTATTAGATTAAAACCTAAGTCTAGGCTTATAGAATTATATAGACTTCTCTAGACTTTTTAAAAGTCTTTCGCTATATATAAAAGACCTTACGCCTCTTATAGGGTCTCTTTCTTCTTTCTCTTCTTTTTAATTTAGAATATAATCTTATTCTATATAAAAAGGTTTACCTCTTATATAGACTATTATATTATTCTAAATTCTTTTAAGAACCCTAAAAAATCCTAGACGATATCTAGGCCCCCCCGGAACTCTAGAAAAGTCCTAAACGGTATCTAGGCCCCTAGACTCTCTACGAAAAGCCCTAGACGATTTCTAGGCCCCCCCCTCGAATTTTACGAACTTCCTAGAACCCCTCTTCGTTTTTAGAACTCTTCTAAGTCCTTATTTTTCGTATTCTAAGATTAGAACTCTCCGTTTAGTAAAATTTCTTAGGAAATAGAGTATATAATATAATAGGTTATTATTCTAACGAGGACTCTACGATCTAGAGACTTTTAAGAAATCCTAGAACTCTAGAAAACCCCCTAAGACCCTACGATAAATCCCTAGGACCCCTAAATCTAGTATTTAGCCTACCTAGAGGCTAATATAAATAGGATAGCTACTTCGTAAACTATATATAAAGAGGTTATCTAGAACTTTTAGAATTAACTCTAAAAGGCCTTTAGGGCCCCCCCGGCCTATCCGGCTTCTCTAGTACCGGAATAGGCTATAGCCCCCGAAAATCCCCGGCTTAAAAAAGCCCTCTTTAATATCTTCTATTTTACGGGAAAACGAAAGGATTTTAAAGCCTAACTTCTAGAAACCCGGGCTAAAATCGGTATCGATAGAACCTCTATTAGTACTCTTTTTACTTAGTTCTATTATATTTATAGTAGGATAGAATTTTTAATTTAGCTTTTCGTATTTACTTATATTTAAAATATAGAAAAGTAAAAACTCGCGAATTTTTTAAATTTATTAGCTTATTTAGAGTCTATTTATATAAATTTTAATAAAATAGCTAAAACTTAAAATAAACTCTAAGAAGAAAAAATAAAAGAAAAAAACTTATTTATTTTCTATTTTCTAAAATTCGAATACTTTTTTACTAAAATTAAACTTATAAATACCCTAGAAAGCGTAAAAATCTCGTATTTAAAAGGGAATATCTCTCTAGATTTTTAAAAAGCCCTAATTAGTTAAGAAAAACCCTAGATTTATACTTTATATATTAGGATTTTCTTAGGACTCGCTTTAGATTTAGAAGGCCTAGCCTACTACGAGAAATATTACTCCTCTTATTATACTTTACCGAACCTCCCCTAGGTACTTATTAGCTAATTCCGGGCTCGGGGGTCTTTTTAGATTACCTAGACTTCTTATAAGGACCTTATAGACGAAGAACCTTCTTCTAGGATCTCTAGGGGTTACTTAACCTTAGAAGAGAAAGAAAAGAAATTCTAATTTAGTCTCTACTTCTACTATATTTAAAAAAGTTATTTATATATTTCCTACTTTTTAGTATTTACCTAAATTTAGGCTTATATTAGAAACCCTATTCTAGCCCTAGAAGAGCCCTAGATATCTAGGGCTATCCGAGAAACTCTAGCCCTTACGAGGGCTTTTACTAAAGTTATAAAAGCTAAGAAAACCCTTAAAGTCGTCGAAATCTTCTTAGACGATTTAAAAGACTTAGAATCGGAAAAAGAGTAACTTTAAATTAAAATCTCGACTTAAAGTCTTTAGAACTTTTAGAAATCCCTATTTAACCCCTAGCCTCTTTAGAAGAAGAAGGTATTTATATAAATACTATTATAAATAATAGATCTAATATAAAACCCTTTATCGACTCTAATTATTATAGTTTTACTATTATATCCGATAGAGCTTTTATTAAATATAGAATTACTCTTTACCTAATCTAGCCTTATTATCTTTAGTAGATCGTAAATTAGCCTAAAGACCTTTAACCTACTATATCCTAGATAGCTTATTTTAAGCTAAATATAAGTAGGTTTCGCGAGGGTATCTAGGTTTATATAATCCCTAGCTAGTCCGATCCTATAATTTTAGTAAAAAGTAGTTATAGTTCTATAATACCTCTCTTCGCCTAACTACCGATACTATAACTATCCGAAAACTTTTTAAATTTAAAATATTTATAATACTAGTATCTATAAACCCCGAAATTATTTAAGTTTTTTCTATAAGTTTTAAAGCCTTTTTAACTAAAGTTTTAAAATAAAAACTACCTATATATCTCTTCTTAGCTTCCCTCGTAGATATTTAAAAAGCCTTTACTATTAAAGAAGAAAAAGACCCCTATCTCGAAGCTTTTACTTAGTTACTCCTTATTATCGAAGTTTTTAATAGAAAGAAAACTAAAAAACTACTACTTTCTCGCCCTAGTCTAGATTACGAAATAAACCTACTTCCGGATACTATTATTACGAAAATACTATTATATTCGATATTTAGAGAAGAACTTCTAGTATTACGGAAAACCTTATACGAACTACTAGATTAGGGTTTTATAAAGGCCTCTTCTTCGTTAGCTACTACTCTAGTACTTTTCGTAAAAAAACCTAGAAATAACTTATATTTTTATATAGATTATCGAAAATTAAATATTATATCGAAATATAATACCTATCCGATACTTTTTATATCGGAGACTCTATAGTAGATAACTAGTTCTAAGTAGATTTCTAAAGTCGATATTATATCGGCTTTTTACTATCTCCGGATATACGAAGGAGACGAGTAGAAAACGGCCTTTAGAACTAGACTAAGTTCTTTCGAGTAGCTAGTTACCTTTTTCGGTCTATCCGGTACCCCTACCTCGTTTTAACGATATATAAACGATACCCTTCGCGAATATCTTAATATCTTCTACTCCGCCTATTTAGACGATATTATTATCTATTCTAACGGATCTAAAGAGGATTGTTATAGACCTAGGCCTATTGGCCTGTGCCTGGAACCTCGTGTCCGGTTAGGGCTAGACCTAACCTAATCACGTGACCTACCTATAACCGGTTATATCTACCCTAACTATACTATATATATAGATCTCTCTCTTTCCTCTTTCTATATATAATAGATTAATATACTATCGACGCCTATTCGTATCCTTACTAATAGGGCTAGTCCTTTATATATCTATTATATCTAAACTAATTAGAGATAGAAGTAGTTAAAATAGTATTAGACGACGAATTCGACTTTTAAATAAGAGGTATTTAGTAGAATTTAGTAGGGGGGCCGACTAGACCTAGTCTAGCCTAAAATAGGGATTAGTAGGATCTCTAGATAGAGATTACCCGCCTATAATAGGAAGTCGCCCGGCTCTTAGCCGAGGTATTATATAGATAAAAACTACTCCTAGAAGGAGAATAATACGATAATAATAAATAGACTTTTATAACTTAGAAGGCTATAATCTAATATAAATTAGTAGTCGATATAAATATTATTAGTATAAATTACGATAAATAGGTCTATTTATAGAGTAGACTAATAGCTAATATCTAAAAATAAGTTACTATTTTTTATAAAATAAGTAGTAGTAATAGTATATACGATCTAATTATATTCTTAAATTACCTAAATAGTTTTTATAATAACCTTTATTACTACTAAATAGCTAAAGTAAAATTCGGTAAACTCCGTATAATAAATACGGATATCTTTAGCGATTTTCTTATTAAATTCGAATAATTAATAGCTATTACTAATAGCTTAAATTAGGATAATAACTTTAAAATTAGCTAGTTATAATAATAGCTTTCCCCCCGGATATAGGATAAGGCTATTAGAGTATTAATTAGTAAATCGAATTATATTAAAATAGTAATAGGCTATAGAGCCCTCGCCTAAAATATCGAAGTATAGGACCTAGAGAAAAAGCTCGGCTAGATAGGTATCTATCGCGCCCTAGGGGCCGACTAGTTATACGATAATAATACCCCGATAATAAGGGTAAATAGTACCGGGTCTTCTAGGGATTTTATTAATAAATAATACCCGGGATAGAAAAACTATAGAAAATAAAATAGGTATAGGGGAAGATAAGGTATATCTAGCCCTTACTTTAGGCCTACTATAAATATATTTTAAAGGTATATAATATAAGTAATAGAAGAAGTATACTAGGCCCGATAGGACGAGGGGAGGTATTTATACTATATTTTATTAGAGTATATAATAAAAGACTACTACTTTTTCCCCGCTTATTTTAAAATATAAATTAGTATACTAGAAGTTAATAAAGGGATCGAGGATATAAAGTCGGAAAAAAAATAGCCCCTAGAGAGAGTCTTACCCGGGGGTAGGTAGCTACTACGAATAATATAATAAAATCTATAGATAGTATATAATTAGATATTATATATTCTCGAATAAAAGATAAAGAAATACTTAATTATATAAATAACTCTTTTTTTATAATTCTTATAGGGTTTAATAATACTAATTTCCTTAACTATTAAATAGACTCCGGATATAACTATTATACTACTATAAGCGATTATACTATATAATAATTAGAGTTAGACCTAATTCCCCTTACTTAATTACGAATTTTATAATAAGTTATAAAAGTAATCCGGGGTAGACCTAGTATTATATATATAGTTAGAATAACGATCGATATCGATAATTAGAGATTACTCGTATACTAGTATATAATAAAAAATATAAAAAAAGCGCGATTTTAGGGGTCTTTTAGATAGAATACTAGGGTATTATTATAAATATAAAAGAAAGAACTATCGAAATAAGCGCTACGAATTAGCTACTCGTTTAAGGTATAAATAAGTAGAACCCGATAAAGAAGATTATCGAAATTTCGGCGACTTTATTTAACTTCCTTATTAATAAAAAAGTCTAAAATTACTAGGGGAAGAACGAGTTCTTTTTAACCTCGATTAAAGAACTATCGATATTAATTAAAAACTACTCGGAATATATAATACTTTTACCTTATTTTCCCCTAATAAGATAAAATTAAGACGAAAAGCTTATACTCCTACTAGAATTAGAAGAATTCCGAGTACTTTTCGATAAAGACCGGGTAGGTAGATTACCTTTTTACCGAGGCTATTAAGATTACTATATAAAGATTAAAAAGGATATAAATAATAGGACCCCGGAACTATTTTAAGGGCTACTTTATAGTATATCTAGGGATAAACTAATCGAACTCCGGAAGTAGTTAATAGACCTAATAAATAAAAGGTAGATTCGTATAAGTATATTTTTCGCTATTATACTAGTACTATTCGTAAAGAAAATAAAAGGTAGCCTATACTTCTATATAGATTACCGAGTACTTAATAAAATTATAAAATAAGACTAATACTTCTTCTTTTTAATTAAAAAAACCTTATACTTATTATTAATAGCCTAATAATTTATAAAAGTCGATATAAAAATAGCCTTTTACCGAATTAGGATTACGAAAGGAGACGAATCGAAAATAGCTTTTCGAATACGCTATAAACTATTCGAATAACTAGTCTATTTATTTAGTTTTACTAGAGCTTTTATAATATTTTAACGATATATTAATAAAGTATTTAAAAACCTATTAGGGTTAACTTATATAGTATATCTCGATAATATCTTTATTTACTTACTAGGATCGAAGTAGGATTATATAGAAAAAGTAAAATAAGTTCTTTAATACTTATAGAATATAGGCTTAAACTTAGACCTCGAAAATTATACTTTTATAACGAAAGAGGTTAAATACCTCGGGTATATTATTAAAGCCGGTATTAGGATCTAGGCCGACCCGGAGAAATTAATAGCTATAAGGGAATAAGAGGCCCCGATAAAACTATAAGGCTTATATAACTTCTTTAGGTTCGCGAATTTTTATAAAGACTTTATTAATAGATTCTCGATAGTAATAGACCTACTAATTAACTTTATAAAATAGAATATACTATTTATTTAAATAACCCGGTATTAAGTTATATTCGATAAACTAAAAAACCGATTTATATTAGTACTTATCCTCGCCTAATAGGACCCCGATAAGGAAACTATCGTAGAATACGACTACTCCGGGAAAGCTTTAAGGTATTATCTCTCTTAGAAAAAGGTAAATAGGATCTTAAAGTTAGTCGTATACTATTCGGTACGCCTAATATAAGTAGAGTAGAACTATATAATCTACGATAAAGAGCTACTTATTATAATCGCTTACTTAAAGGCGTAGTCGGCCGAACTATAAAGTATTAAAGACTTATTCTTTATATATACCGACTATAAGAATTTTAAGTATTTTACTAAACCCTACTAAATTATAGAGTAATAAGTAAAATAAGTTAAAGCGCTCTTAGCTTACCGCTTCTACTTATAATACTAACTAGGCCTACTCGCTAGCCGCCCCGACGCCTTATCGAGATTAGAGTAGGATATAGATAGTACTAAAGAGAGGATCTATAAGATCTTATAACCCCTATTAATCTACGTACTTAGTCTTCTATATAGTAAAATACTCTTTTTAACCGAAGTTTTATAGAAATTATAAAATAAAGGGGTCGATTATAATCTATTATATTAAATACGCCTAGAAGTAATTAAAATAAGTAAAAAATACTTCCCGAAAGAGGCCGGGACGAAAGAATAAGTAAATAACTATAGCCTTAATATATAAGGAGTACTATTATATAAAGGAAGATTATAGCTATTAAACTAAGAACTACTATAAACGAATATCCTCTAATATATCTATAAATCGCTACTTACTAGCTACTTAAGATTAAATAATATATTTAGTATATTATAATATAATTACTATTAGGATAGAATATACCGAATAGTAAAACGATTTTAGAAGAACTATAACTTATACTACTATATCTATATATCGTAGTAACTATAGTAAAGCCTATTTTAGCCTTTACTAATCCCGGACCGATTCTAGAAGTAGATATCTATAGACTTTATAATTAACTTACCTACGAAATCTATATTAGACCCGATATATATTATAGTAATTACCGATAGATTATTAAAATTTATCTAATTCGAATTAATAATATCTATAAAAACGGAGGACTACGTAATATACTTTAAAGAATACTAGTAGAAGTTTTACGGGTTCTTATTAGAAATTATTAGTAATTAAAAATCGGATTAAGTAAGCGCGTTCTAGACTACTTTTTACGAATTAATAAGGATAATATAACTCCTTTTTACTATATATTACTTTTAAATAAATAGTAGTATAAAAAGAATAAATTAAGAAATATAAACTTACTTCCGGGTATATATCTTATTATCTTAATATAATTAGCTTTCTTACCTCGTAGCCGCTTAGCTCGTAATTAATAATCGGGACTCTAGTATAATAGGGGTAAATCCGAATAAACTCCTTAATAGATTTAATATACTAGTATTCCCGGATATCTAATAAGTAATAGTTTTAGGTAATTCGCTAAAAAGCCGGGCTATATACTTCTTCTAATACCTCTAAGAGGGAACTAAACTTATATAAAAAGCTATAGTATTTACCTAGTAATAGTAGTAAGATTATACGAACTAGAGATAATACCCTATTAAAATACTTCGTATTAGAGATAAAGTATAATTATCCCTACGAAATATTAAAATAAATTAGCCGAATAAGAAATTCGACTAGTTTTATATAAAATATAAAGTAATTAATATACCGACTTTTTTTACTATTATTCTTAATATCCCCGAAAGAATCTACTTAACTTTCTATAAAGAACTAGTAGAACGGGCTACTAATAACCCGCTCTTTATATAAAAATAAATAGAATCGGCCTTAGGACTAATTTTAGTACTAAATTTAGAAGATAAAATCGAGAACGAAGAGTTCGAGGAGAAGAGATTATAGTAGTAAAAAACTCCTAAAAATAGGGTAATTACTATTAAGTATTAGTAAAATAGAAAAGCTATAACTAGTTAATATAGTACTTACTAGAGGATTTTATAAATATAATTACTTTTAACGAATTCGAAGTAGAATAAGGGAATATACTAATAAACGATAGGTTATAATCGAATAAATTATAGTATACGGGAAATATAAGGATAATAATATATATTAATTTATTTTTATTATAGCCGAACTAGGCTAATTTAATCCCTACTATAGGGCCTAAGTAATAAATAATAAAAGAGTATAGTAGATATATTACGATATTAAGGTCTAAACCCCTAATTAATAATCTCCGTATTAGCGATAGTAGTACTAGTATAATATAGAAGGGGATTCTTCCTCCTTAGATAAAGGGGTATAATCGCGCCGGTTACTACCCGGCGTAGCCCCCCCCTACCCCGACGACTATACGAGATAGTTAATTAACTACTTAAGCTACTCGTTTTAATAGTAGTTTATATTATTACGGATAGTATTATAATACTATATATAAACTTAGAATACTTATTAGTAAAAGCCGACTCGCTATTAATTAGCCTATTTACTATATTCTACCCGAAAGTATTATATATAGCTATTATACTATACTTAGATAGGGCGAGGTCGCTAGATAATTAGGCGGGGTTTTAGTATTTTATAAGGTAGTATACTAAGGTATTTATAGTAATAGCGAAATTAAAGACCCCGGTAGTAGGGGATAGGCTAAAAGGGGGCGGTACGGGTAGGCGAGATAGACCGCTAGGGGTTTAAAGGAGGGGGGGGGAATAATATAATAGCTAAAGAGGTAGTAATAGGTATAAGGATAACTAAGCCCTAGAAAAAGCTAAAATTAGCCTCCTCTTAAGTATAGTCGTATATATATAAGATTTAATTAAAATCCCGGGTAAACTTAAATTATTTAAAACTTTATTTCCCGGGCTATCCCGAGGTAAAGTAATCTATAAACTACCCCGCCTCTACTATACGGATAAAGCCGTAAAAAGCTAAGTATAAAGAGGGGTTTACTATATATATATATAAGTCTTATTTATATATATATTTAGTACCCTAGTACCTAATATATTTTTCTATTAGCTTTTATATATAATTGAGCTAACTAGTATACCGAAGTATACCGATATAACCGATATATAGTAAGGCGATTTCTTATAAAAACTACGTATCCTTATCGTCGGAATCCCTAAGTATAGGGAGATTTTAAATAATCTACTACTTCTTCTTCTATAAATAACTAATAAGTATACGATATAAATAATAAAATAAGCCTAAAGCGTACTTATAGGTATAGGGAAAGGCGACTATAATAGCTATAGTCGGGAGCTAGTATTATTATTACTATTATCGTTATTATCGCTATTATTACTACTATTACTATTATCGTCGTTATTAGTATCGTCGTTAATAACGGCGAATAGATTATTAGGGGTATAGCCCGGCTAGTCGCCCGAGTTAGAGCTACCGTATATAGGGGTAGTAGAAAAGGATACTTCTATTATTAACTAAATAAATTACGCTACGAATAAGAGGTATATACTAATAGTAGTACGACGTATATTTAGAGTAGTAATAGGGGTATATTATAGTAAAAAGGGCTTAAAAAAAGAGATAAATTCGAACGAGAAATATATAGTAGAAAAAGGTTTTATATACGGGGTAATTACTATTAATAAGAACTCTACTATATAAAAAAAATAGAAAAAGGTTAGTATCCGACGGAAAATACGACTAATACTCGGGGACTTATAGATAGTACCCTTACGAAATTATATAAGGGAACGCGTCGACTACTACCCGGCCACGCCGAGGGGCTAATTAATAAGCGGGGGGGGGGGAGTAGGGGGGTATATTATAGACCTAGGCCTATTAGCCTATACCTAGAACCTCGTATCCGGTTAGGGCTAGACCTAACTTAATTATATAACCTAGCTATAACCGGTTATATCTACCTTAACTATACTATATATATAGATCTCTCTCTTTCCTCTTTCTATATACGATAGATTAATATACTATCGACGCCTATTCGTGTCCTCACTAATAGGGCCAGTCCTTCATAAGGATTACTATTAAAAAGTCCGTTCTATAATCTCGAAACTTTCCGATACTAGCCTATAATTAGATTTCTCTAAATCTAATTTTAAAACCCCGGAAATTAAGTATTTAGGCTTTATAATCGAGTCTAGGGTAGGGATAAAAACCGACTTTAAAAAGATAAAAGCTATTTAAGAGTAAGAACCCCTAAAGACTATAAAAAGTATACGAGGCTTCCTAGGATTTACGAACTATTATAAGGTCTTTATTAAAGACTTCTCGGATATCGCTAGACCCCTTATAAATCTAACTAAAAAGGATACCCCTTTTAAATAGAATACGGACTACTAGAATACCTTCGAAAACCTTAAAGAAGCCCTTATCGATTCCGAGACCCTAGCTAGCTAGGATTTTTCTTAGCCTATAGCTATAGAAGTAGACGCCTCCGGTTACGCCTTAAAAGGCGTACTTATATAGTAAAACCCCGAAGACCTTTTCTAGAGATTTATAAAATACTATTCGAGAAAACTATCCCCTACTAAAGTTAACTACCCTATATATAATAAAGAACTCCTATCTATTATATTATATATTAGAGAGTAGTATTCCGAATTTAAAAGTATAAATTTTATAATTTATATAGATTACTAGAACCTAGTATACTTCTAAACTTAGTAATACCTATCCGAAGATTAGATACGGTAGGGGGAAGAACTATCCGAATTTAGATTTAAATTTATCTACTAGCCCGGTACTATATAAGTCTCTTCTAATACCCTCTTTAGAAGAGATTAAGATCTACCGAAAAATACCTCTAATAATAGGATATCCGGTAGAACTTTTTAATTATTCTCTAATTTTTCTAATACCCTAGAAGGATTAGAAATAAAGGTTAAAATTATATAGATATCCGATAGTAACTCCTAACCCGAAAACGAGCTTCTTTTTATCTCCGAACTCGCCGACTTTCCTAAAACCCTTTTCGAAGACCTAGAATTATCGAATCTATAGTTAGAAGGTCTAGAAAAGAACTTTAAATACTAGAAGATTTAGTAAGCCGTCTACGAAAGTAACTAGTAGTTTCCTACTAGTTAGGGCTTACCGGTATCTATATCCGAGTATTCTATCGATATAGAGAACTATTTAATATAGAGAGACCGAATCTAGATACCTTTCTTTAAGCTTTTTAGAACTAAGATTATCTAATAAATCTACGACTCCCCTACTACCGGTTACCCCGGTAGAGAAGTTATAAGAGACCTAGTTTCTAAGTACTATACGTAGCCGGGTCTATCCTCCGATATACGTCGTTTTATATAGAACTACTAGATCTATTTATAAAATAAGGTCTAAAGAGATTAGAAAAAGGGTCTTCTAAAACCCCTACTTATTCCGGAACGATCCTAGTAAGAACTATTTATAGATTTTATAGTAGTCCTCCCCGAAACTCCTAATAGGTCTACTATACTAGTAGTTATAAATAAATTTACGAAAAGCCCTATATTTATACTTATAAAGACGATAGAAGCCCCGGATATTACTTATACTTTCTTACGGTATATCTATATATATTACGGACTCCCCTATACTATAGTTACCGATAGAGGACCCTAATTTACCGGTTTATTCTAAAAAAAGGTTTACCGGTCTCTAGGAATTTAGAGGCGTTTATCTATAGCCTTCTATCCTTAAACCGACGGATCTATAGAATATTTAAATACGGAACTAGAGGTTTACTTATAGATCTTCTACTCGTTTAACTAGGATAACTAGGATATACTATTACCTAGTACGATACTCGCCTTTAGTAACCGAAAATCTACGTCTACCGGATTCTCCCCGTTCTTCTTAAGCTATAGATACTACTTCGAGACCCTAGAACCTAATATAGGGTCTTCTACTAGATCTACCGTCTCCCCGGCCGAAAAGGGGTATAAATAGGTTAAAAAACTAAGAGATTTTTACGATTTGGCGGTAATAGTAATAGTAGATGCCTAAGAAACCTAGGAGAAATACGCGAACCGGTTATAATAGGCCTCGGAATACTATAAGATAGGGGATAAGGTTCTACTATATTTAAAGAACGTTAGAACTATTTAACCCTCGAAGAAACTAGACTAGATAGTCCTACCGTATAGGGTTATAGGTCTAGTAGGATCTTACTGTTAGGCCTTTTAGCGCTTAGGGTACGTAAGTTAGAGAGTAAAGGCGTCGTAATCCTATTATATATACGTATCGTAGATAAGGTGTAGATACGGTATAGATCGTATATAGTTAATTAAAGCTTCTATCGTAATAATAGTAGTATAACCTTTATAAAGAGCCCGATCCCCTTTTTTTAGTAGGTTCCCCTTCTATCCTTATATAGGCGCGTACCTCCTAGCTACTTCTTTTAACCCCCTTTAGACTATATCCCTAGCTTATAGGCTTTATCTAAGACCTTTTTTATCTTTTATATAGCTAACTAGTACTATCTACTATACTATACTCGTACTAGTCTATAATAGAATACCCCTTCTACTAATAGGTCGCCTTAATATACTTATCGTATATAATAACTATAAATTTAATATTATTCTTATAATAAGGTATTACTACGGTATAATTATAGTATAGTTAATATATCGTATACTCTTTTATCTTAAATAAGGAAATACTTTATAGAGCCCGGGGTTAATAATATATAATACCTTTTTAGTCTTTTCTAAAGGTTAGGGGTAGTTTAATAAGTACTCCTTCGATTTTACGTAGATTCTTATAGTAATAGTATAGCTATTTATCTAAATCCTATAACTCTTTTTTATATTTCTTTTTTTCCTTTCTTTCTTATAGGTTCCTCTTATTATTATTCTTCTTCTTCTTTAGTACTAGTACTAGTACTAGTATTAGTATTATTATATCTCGTTTAGTACTTATTCGTAAAACCGCGGAGGAGGCGGCGTATAAGAAAAGCGAGGAGGAGGCTAAGTAGAAAGAGGAGGAGAATAAGAAGAGAGAAATAGTAGCTAGGTATAAAGAGGATACTAAGAAGAAGGCGAAAACGGCTAAAAGTACTATAACGATACTAGGAGAACGTAGTTCTACTAATACTACTACTAATAATACTAGTAATTTACTATATTATCTACTATTAGTCTTTAAAAGTAATAATAATAATATTATTATTATTATACTTATACCTCGGTATAATATTAAGTAATCGGCTTATATAATAGCTACTCCTCCTCTAGGTCCTTAATACGAGATTACGGGCTTTATATAGTATACCTTTTACTAACCTTTTCTTATAGTATCTCTTTTATTAATATAGTATTTTAAGCTCTCTAAGAACGTTCTACTATATACCTAGTATATCTAAAAACTCGTAGACTAGGGCTATTAGACTAATACCGCTAGATACTAGCGATATTTTATCCCTCTTAGTCGTACGTATCTTATTCTATCTATATACTTTAAATACGCTACTAATATATATCTCCTAGTACGCTTAACTAAGTATCGGTACTACTAATATATAAGTAGCTATAACGGGTACTACTACGACTAGATATCTAGCCCTAATATTACCGATACTTAGGATTAGTTCTATAGTTAATACCGAGCTAATATAGATAAATAATTTACTATATATACCTTTCTCCCCCGTCTTAGTATACTAGTTACGAGGACTATTACGGATACTACTAGGGTCTATAAAAGAAGTAGTAGTAGTAATAATAATAATAATAGTAATAATAGTAATAGTAATAATAACTATAATAAGCTCTACGACTATCTCGAGGGTCTAGAGTATCGTATTACTAGGACTCTACTAGATACGCTAGATAAGTATATAGAATACGTCTATAGCTATCTTAATTATCTAATAGGTCTAATTAATAATAATAAGGGTAGGGGCGAGGGCGAGGGTAAAGGCGAGGGTAAAGATAAGGGTAATAATAAGGGTAAAGCTATCGGGGGTACTTCCGGGGCTCTAAGAGCTAGGGACTATTCCTCTAGTATCTAATAAGTTTAGTAATATTATATAGTTTATAATAATATATTATTTTATCGTATTATTTTTCCTTATATTATAGCGGTATTTTTATAGTACCTCTATAGACTTTTATTCCGCGATTCGTACCCTACCTCCTTTTTAAAATTTTCTTTATTTTTCCTTATACTCCTACTATATTATTTTATTATTAAAGTATTTTTAGGGTTCTTAAGTATTTTCGTTTTTATTATAAACTAATTATCGTACTCTATATAGCCTATTTTTCCTATTACCTCTATAATCTACGATAAAGTCGACTTTATATATAGTTTCTCCGTCGAAAAGATTATCCGACGGTATCTTTAGGGTCTTATTAGGCTTATAGATATAAAGTTTAAAGCTTTATATATTAAATACGCTATAAATACGTATTATTAGTAAAAGGTTTAATTCGACGGCGTTTCTAGATAATTTAATTAACTTAATTTAATATAAGCCTATTTATTAAGGTCTTAGTATTCGATATAGTCGTAGGAGATTAATATTTTTCGTATTTAATAGAAACTATTAGTTAACCTAGAAAGAGTACTCCTTTCGCTTCTTATTATATTATCGAGATATAAATACTTATACTTTTAGTAAAACTTCTCTTATAAAGTCTTTATTTTTTACTATTATCTCTACTCGATTTTCTACTTCTTTAGTATACTTATTCGGTATTCCTATAGTATTATAAAGTATATACGGCTTATACTTAAGTAGAAGTTTCGCTAGGGTTTATCTTATTACTAAATACTTAGATATATTATATATAACTTAGGCTAGTAATAGCTAGCTATCCTAGTCGTCTTAATACTTCGAATAATATCTTCTAAAGTACTATTCTAGGACCTAGTTTTACCTCTCTATTTACCTATTAGTTTAGGGGTATAAGCTAATACTTAACCTTCTTTTAATAAGTAGGAGGTCGTAAAAACTAGACTACTATTTACTTATAAATACTAAACTTCTATCCGATATTATTCCTATCGGTAGCCTATAAGATTAGAAAATTCTATCTAAAAATAACTATATTAGATCTATATCGTAAATATGCTTTAAATAAAGGATATACTTAATTTATTTTATAAATCTATTTATAACTACTAAAATCGAATTATAGTACCCGCTTCTTTTAGAGGATACTAGGGGTAGGTCTATAATAAAATTAATAGTAATATCTTACTATAGGCTTTAAAAAGTAGGTAAGGGTTTAAGTAAACTATATAGTTTCTTTAATAAAGGCTTAGATACCTAATATATATTATAAGTACGTACCTACTACTTAGTATCTTTATTAATACTAGGCTAGAAAAACGTACTTTTAATATAAGTTACTATCCTAGATATACCCTAGTACCTAGTATACGGGTTATTATAGTATAAGCGTAATATTTTAGCTTTTAGACTATCTAGGGTATATACTTTACTATTCCGATAGAGTAGACTATACTCTTTAAGCTAAACGGTCGATCTAGTTCTCCTAGATACGTTTTTAATATAGAATATCTAGGATTATCTCCGTTCGGTAATAAAGGTATTCCTTTAATACGCCTTTACGGAGTATATCTTTAAATATAGTATTTTTAATAAAGTCTAACTATAGATTTAAGTTAAAGAGCGTAATACGTACTACTATCCTCTTTAAGGGTAGGGTTAGTCGTTTCCTCCCCGTCGATAACGGAGAACGCTATAGATTATCTTCCCTAGTAATAGGAAAACCTAAAGTATATATTTAGATTACTATACTATTACTTAGATATCCTATTACTAGCTTTAAAAGTCCTATCTCCTTAGGCTAGATATAGAGGTATTAACTTAGAGGGCTTATAACGTACTACTAGAGTACTAGTTTTAATTTAAGGAAAGTATCCCGTAATAGGGTAATACTTAATAAAACTATTTAGTACTACTACTATATATTTAGTATATTTCTATAGTATAGTTTTTTTATTTATAAAACGCGATTAGAACTAAAGTATAATAGCCTATCTCGCTTTTCTTCTCTCTATAGGGTTATTAAAATCTAGCTTTTACGATAGAGGATCTACTAGGTTCTTCTACCCCGGAAGATAGGTAATCGTAAAATTAAAAAGAACTAGGTACGATAATACTATTACTTATTTTAGAAATAACTAGGGTTTTAATAGTAGATATTTAATATTTAGATAATCTATTCTTATATCTATAAGTACCGAGGTATACGTAAGGTAATACCTCTAAATTTTAAAACTCTCGTAGATAACTAGAAGCTCTACGTCTAGGGTATCGTAGTATAATTTAGTATTCTTAAGCTTCCTCGATATAAAGGCTATAAAGGCCTACGCCCCTATAAGCTACTTCTAGCTAAAGATAACTCTAATTATAAAATCTAAGGCGTTAGTCTTAATACGGATAGGGTATTTAGGCTAGAAGTAGGCTAATATACTAGCTTCTATAAAGGCTTTTTTTAGTTCTCCTACTACTTACTAGCCCTTATCCCTTATATCTAGGGGTCTTATATAGAGCCGTTTTCCTTAAATCTTCTTCTACTAAGCTATAAAAGGCTTTTTATATATAGTTACGGTATTATCCTAGTATATTAAGTTATTTAAAAGAACTATAATTCTACTATAATTCTTAATAAACTACTTATAGTAACCGGTTAATTTAATAAACGATATAATATTTTATACTAATCGAGGCTTAGGCTAATCGAGTATCTCCTTAACCTTTATAGGATCTATATTAATTCCCCTAATACCTACGACCTAACTAAAATAGCCTACTTCGTTAGTCTCGAACTTATACTTCTTAGGGTTCTTATAGAGGCTAGTATCTCGAAGGGCTTTAACGATTATTTTAACGTAATTAATATATTCTTCCGGTATATTACTATAGATAAGTATATAATCTATATATACGATATAGTAGGTATTTATAAAGTCTTTTAAGATATCTTTTATATAACTTTAGAATATACTAGGTATATTTATAAGCCCGAATAGTATTACTATATATTTAAAGTATCCGTATCGATATCTCTACGCTATTTTCTACTTATCGCTTTTATAAATATATATCTTATAATAAGCGTTCTTAAGGTCTAGCTTCGAGAAGACCTTAGCCTTCGATAGGTATTCGAGGATATTATTAATTAATAGAAGAGGCGTACGATCTTTCTTTATAACGGTATTAAGCTCGTAGTAATCTATATAGAACTATAAAATACCTCTTTTCTTTAGTACGAAGAGAACTAGGGCTTTTAGATAACTATTACTTCTACGAATCTATCCTAAGTCTAGAGCTTATTCTATATAATTTTTAAAGGTCTTTAATTCCTTCTTATATAATAGGTAGATAGGGGCGTACTTAGGGGGTAAGCCTTCTAAGTAGATCGTATAGGTTTTTCTACTTAATAAGAGTAATCTATTTATAGCCTCTATATCTAAGAACTTCTCTTCTTTATTAGTCTACTAGTTAAAGCGCTCTTATAGTATAGCTATAGTATTTTTATCTTTATTATAATCGAGTATATAAGCGAATTTAGTTATTATATTCTACGAATACTCTAATAATATACTAGTTACCTAATATACTACTATACCTAGAGGGTCTTACCTCTATATAAGGGTAATAATAAGAGGTTTCTTTAGGGATAACCCTATATATTATAAGTATATATAAGCTATTACGGTATTCCTAGTATATTATACTTCCTCTAAAGTAAAAATTAACTTAATACTAACTTATCCTTCTTTTAAAAGGCGATAATACTATTAGCCCGTCGAGAAGCGTATATTAGGGTCTACTTTTATTAACTAATCTAGCCCGATTACTATCTAGTACCTAGGATTATAGATCTTCGTAATAATCGTATTATAATTAAAAGTCTAGGTTTTTCCTTCCGAATCTATAATCTTTATAATAGTAGTTATTCTTCCTCTTATCTTTACGTCTTTTTAGGCTACTAGGGTATTAATTATATCTCCTATAGGAGTAGGTATAGTTTTACTTTTCTTTATCTATTAGGTTTTATTAATTATAGCTTATAGTTTAACCCTTATATCTAGAAGAGCGCCTATATCCTCCTACTAATATCCTACTTTTACGATAATAGGTATAATAAGTCCTTTCTTCGTAAAGATAGGTTATTAGGCCTTATCCTAAGGTCTAGTTCTAATTATCGGTACTCTATTACTATTTAACTTCTCCTATATAGCTATTTAGGCTAGAAGAGGGGGTAGGCCGTATTTTTTAGTCGTATAAGACCTTCTACTATATTAGGTATAGTTTAGGGCTATATACTAGGGTCTCGTATAGCCTATAAATTTATACTTATAATACTTAAGTATAGAAGAATCTCTTCTTATTTTATACTTTTAGGGTATATTTATAATATAGTTAGGATAGGGCTACTTATTAATTATATTATCTTTCTAAGCTTTTAAGAGGTTTATAAATAGGCTTTATAGTATATTATAAGGTCTCTTAGTACCTCTATACTTTAAGTCCCTATTATAATCGTTCTTATACCCCTTATCCCTTAAATAGTAGGTCTACTATAAGGGTTTTTCCTTAGCTAAAGTAAAGCTTTTTAGTTCTTAAAAGGTAGGGGGAGTAGAACTAGCCCTAGGGATAATAATCTTCTTACTTTTTTTATTAGTAGTATAGTAGATAGTAAATACCTAAAAGGGTTCGGGGAACTCCTATAGAGTCTCGGCTTTAATTCTTAAGATATTATAAATTAGGGTAATTAGTAGCTTATATTCTTATTACCGCCGGTCTATTAATACTACTATAGTAATTCTACTATATAGGTAAAGTAAGGTTAGTTCTAAGTCTAAGAACCCTAGGAAATCGTTCTAGGTAACCCTAGATATCTAGTTATCGTAGGTACTAGCGATATACGTAGTCTAATAGGTTCTAGTTTATTTCTAAAAATTAGTTTACCTTCTCGATATCGTCTTTAATTTAATATAAATTAATAGTATAGTATAGCTACTATAAGAAGGTATTCTTATTCTCTTCTAAGTTCCCTTTAAACTTAATAGGTAAACTCGTCTATAAAATATCGTATAGGTCTTACTAGATACCTAGGGCTTATCCTCCTTTTTCTAGGCTATTTATATAATATACGTATTTTAGTCTACCTCCCTCTAGATCTTAGGCTAGGTAAATAGATTAGGGGTTATAATACTATTACTTAGTTAATATTAGTATTCTTCTATTATTACTATAATACGCCTACGATATTATTCCTCGACTACTTCTTTTAAGAGTACTAGTAGATCTAAAAAGAGAGGAGGAGAAAAGGGAGGGGGTCTATAGGACGCGGTAACCGATTCGGTCTCTTCTTAAATAGGAGAACTTCTATCCTATTCTTTTTATTATCCTCTCTCTTCTTTATCTTACGGAGCGACCGTATAGCTATAAGTAGTAACTATTTTAGCTTATTATACGTAAAGTATATTTAAATACTAGGTTATTATACGTAAAGTATAATCGGTTATATAGCTTATAGCTATAAGTATATCTTTATAGTATTCTTACGACGTCTCCGGTCTTTAAAGCCTATTAGTATATAGGATAAGTAAAAGTTATTCTATTAGGCCTTTTAGTACTTAGGGTACGTAAATTAGAGAGTAAAGGCGTCGTAATCCTATTATATATACGTATTATAGATAAGGTATAGATATAGTATAGATCGTATATAGTTAATTAAAGCTTTTATCGTAATAATAATAGTATAACTTTTATAAGGATCTCGATCCCTTTTTTTTAATAGGTTCCCCTTTTATCCTTATATAGGCGTATACCTCCTAACCACCTCTTTTATCCCCTTTTAGACTATATCCCTAGCTTATAGGCTTTATCTAAGACCCTTTTCATCCCTTACGTAGCCAGCTAGTACCATCTGCTATACTACACTCGTGCTAGTCCATGATACTTACGCCGTTCGCCTCGATACCCCCCCTGTCACGATTACTCATAACCGTGCTTAATACCAGCGGACCTCTGCGATTATCCTACTAATAACGAAAATATAAGGCTTACGGCTTTAATTATCTAATTAGGAATTAAATAAAGTTATATATATAAGTCTATTTCTTTTAACTATCTAAGGTAATCTACTTAGTTTTTATACTTAAACTAGCTAGTATTTTCTATCTACCGAATTATACTTTCGTATAGCCGAAACCTTAAATAGTATTTTTAAACTTTATATAGTATTATCTATTTTTAATACCGAATTACGCGAAGAAATATAGGGGTTCTAGCCCCCGATTATATACACTATAATATATCCTTTTCTTCGAGAAATTATAGTATCCTATTAAATTATATCGTTAATTTTAATTATTAGATTCTATCTATTCTTCTTTTTCTTCTTTTAATATTATTATAAAGAGGTTTTTTTTATTATCTTTATCGCTCTCGTCGTCGTCGGAATTATCGTTAGTAGTATTAGATTCCTCGTATAATCGAATTATTAATTAGTTAGAAAGAAATATAGTATTAAATTATTAAATTAAACGATAGTTAACTACTATAAATAAAAAAGCTATTAGTATAAGAAGAATTAATAAAATATAAATAGTTATAAAATATAATATAAGGAGATTAAATAGTTATTTTTAGGAGTTAAGTATTTCGTAATATTATTTAATTACTTAATAATTCCGTAGATTATTTTCGATATAATAATAAATAATCGATATTATACTATTATTTATAAGATTTTAGAGTAATTCCTATATTCGGTCGTTAGATCTATAACCTTTCTATTATATAAGAGCTTTAGGAATTTTTTAAATAAGCTTAATTTAAATAATTCTCTCCGGCTTATATTATAATTATCTATTTACTTTAATAGGTTCTAGCGGATCGTATTTACGATTAAACGGGTCTTTAGCCTAATTAAATTTAACTAATTAAGATATAGATATTACCGGATAAGTTTTTCCTTTCTTTATATTTAACTAAAAAGCTCTATCGTTAATTATCTTAGTAATTCGATATAGACTAGATCGTCGGAATCCCTATTTATCTCGTAGATTTTAAAAGTAATATCTTTTAGTAATTATAATATATACTATATCTCCTATTATAAAATCGATTTAAGTATATTTATTATTATAACGAAGTTTTAAGAGAGTATTCGCTATATTTATTAAGTATATTACTTTATTAAAAGTAGTTTATCGGATAATATTCTATATCGATTCGTCCGTCTAGGCCTAGTTTTAATTAAATTTATTTTTAATAATATAGTTTTCGAGGCTTCTTAGTAAAACTCCGAAAGCTATTTTATTTAGCGTATATTTTACTAGTAATTTAGAAGTAGAATTATTAATTTAGTACTAAAGTATTAGGTATAGTTTAACTTAGGATCGGTTATTTAAACGATCTCCTTTTCTATTTAGCTATATATATAAATATATTTCTATAAATTAGATTCGTTATTCGGATCTTCTATCGGTTTACGGATAGTAGGATATAGATATAGTAAAATAAATACTTAATTTCTTCTATAAAGTCTTCTAAATAGATAAGGTAAGCTTAGGATATCGATTACTAATAATCTTTATAGGAAACCCTAATCTATTAGTTCTATTATACGAATTAGTATTATCGCCTACTTATTAGTAGAATAAGTAGTATAACCGGGAATAAGAAGACTTCGGCGAGATAGTCGGTATTAGATAACTAGATACTAGTTTAAGGTATCGAAAGAATTAAGATAAAATATCGTAGATTTCGACGAGATTTCCGGGAGATTAGTAATAAAATCTATAGATATAAAATCGTACGGAATCGGCGAGAGCTCGGTAGGTTTTAGTTCTCCGGTATCTAATTTACGTCGAATAGTATTTTCGCAATATACTTAGTAATAATTAATATACTAGCGGATTTTATCGTCTTTATATCGAATATTAAATATCTTAAAGGAAAGCCGTATTTTTTCTTTACTAAAATACTATTAATAGTCGTAAAACTATTTAAATAATTTATATATTTAGGAATTAAGTATATATAGACTAAGAGATCTATTAGGCCGTATCCGGAATAATAATCCGTATTTATCGAGTATTTAAAGTCTATATAGTAGTTATAGTCCTAATTTTCTATATTTTAACTAATTTTTATACTATTAAATAGCCGTAATAATTCGTCGAAGTTAACGATCCTCCTTATAGGCTTATACGAGATTTACCTTCTAGGTATAATCGATTCTTAGGATTAGATATACTTTCTAGTTCGCGAATAATAATAGTAATAATATAAATAATTCGTCGTATATTTAATTAATTCCCTATATAGCGGGATTATTATTCTTTATCGATAAATTCGGTTAAAAGTTTTCGTATAATTATAGTATACGAGTATCTAAATAGTTTACTATTCTAATATTATTAAGTTCGTCTACTTCCTCGGAGAATTAGCTTAGTATTAGATCGTATATCGGAAGTCGACTAAGAGTATCCGGAACTATATTTAAAATACCCTCGATATACTAGACTTTTAAATTAAATCCGGATAGATATATACTAGTATTAGCGAGCTTTATATTAGACTTAGAAAAATTAGTAGTTCGGAAAGTTAATACTCTAATAATAGACTTTATTACGGCGTAATTAGTAATAACCTATATAGTCTTCTAGTTAGACTATACTAACTTATATAGTTTTCGGATATACTACGTAAGTATAGCTACTTTAGTTTCGGTAGATCCGTATCGTTTTTATATATTCGAGGTATACTTCGATATAAATAAGATCGGATATATATAATTTCGGCTAATATCCTTTCCGGGGATACTAATTTCGTCCTAATCTTTATCTAATTAAAATAGTATAACTCCGTATCCTTCTTTATAAGTATTTACTTTAATAAATAATTATTTTATCGGATTATAGTAGAAAAGTATATAATCCGAGTAAAACTATAATTTATATTCTTTAAAGTACTTTTTCTTTTTCTAAGTCGGTTTAAAAATTATCTACTATACTTTTATAGCGCGGATCTACTTAGATAAGCCTATTTTAATATATCCGATATCCTTAGCTCGTTTATTAAGTTCGACTTTTCTATTATATAAAGCGGCGTTTCGAATATTATATTATAGTACTCCTAATCGTAATTATAACGCTAAACTAAAGAAAGTTTCTAAATTATATAGATTTTCTAAATACTTTAATTTCTCGATTCCGGAAATACGATATTTAGTTTTTCGTACTCTATTAATATCGATAAGCTAACCTAGTAATCGTATTTAAAAGAATCTATAAAAAGACTTCTTAGCGGATAGTTCTAGTAGATATTTCTCTACTAATTATAGAAAATTTATTAAATACTTTTTATATTCTTTAAATATAATACTAGAAATAGTAATATCGTCGATATAGATATTAGTAAAATATCTATATTCCTAAAAGATACGATCTATTATCTTTTATACGTAGGTTAGAGAGTTTCTATATCCTATAGGAGCTACTATACTATATTTAAGACCTCGTTTACTAATTATAGTAAAGTATTATTAATATCGTAGTATAACTAGTAATTAGAAAAAGAATTTAGTAATATTAAAAGTACTATAGTACTATTTACCTCTTATATTATTAATAATATCGGATTAATTTAGTAAAAAATAGATATCGGGTACTATAAGTTTATTAAGAGGTCGTAAGTTAACGACTACTCTTCTTTTATATTTATTTTCTACTTCTTTTTATACTATAAAAGCTAGATATACGATCGGAGTTAGCTAAATCTATTAGTAAAGTCTACCTTATTCGTATAATTTATCGTAGATTTCGTTAAGAACTCTATAGTCTTTAATTCCTAGGGGATATTTTTAGATTACTATTTTTTATATTTACTATCTTTTAACGAATTCGACTTTTATTTTATCGTTTTCTTCTATTAGTATTATACCTCGCGGATAATATATATCGAATTAATCTAAAATTACTTTAAGTTCTACTACTTTTTCGTCGTTTTCTACGTAAATTACTACTCTATATCTACTTTTTATTATTTTAAATCCCTATAGCTAAGAGATACTATATCCTATACTATCGTCGTAGTAAGTCTTTAAATTACTAGGTATTAGTATATCTTTAGATAATAATTATATAATATTATAATAGAATTATAGCGGACTCTCTTTTAATATATCTAAGAGATTATAAGGATTTCGAATATTTTCCTATTCGATTAGTTATACCGATTTAATAGTTACTCTTTCGATTAAAGTAATAATATCTCTTTTTATAATCTCGAAAAGCTTTATTAAAAGATTATATATAGGTAGAATAGGATACGTATTTTCGTCGACCGTAGTATCGAGGATATAAGGATATCGGGATCGTATCCGAAAGACCTCTACCTAGTTAGGTATTTCCTATCGCTAAATTAGTAGGAATTATAGTATAAATAAGCGTAGTACGATAGTAATAGAAGTAGTAGTATATATAAGATATATTTTACTAA
>JAOYNU010132297.1:0-12714 GCA_026745395.1 Tympanopsis confertula | reverse complement strand
CAGCCGCTATCACATCATCATCACCTGTCACATCTGTTCAAGGTCCTGAACGAAACGATAAATAAAGGACAAACAACACTCGTCTAACACCATCCATCGCACGACCCGCCAACCCAGTACCCCCCCTCTCTGCACGGCCCAATCTCGATAGCCGAGCACGGAATGGCATCCAGAATCATCTGGCGCACCTCGTCCGACAACGGCATGCTCAGCCGCGCCACCTCAACCACCGCCCCCTCCTCCCCCTCGTCCTGAGGCGGCACGTTCCAGACGTCGCTGTCGGAAAGGTACACGGCCCCCGTGGGCACGCGTCGCAGGCCGTACCGCTCGCGCTCGCGCTCCCTGGGCGGGCCAAACGCAACGCCCCCCCCCGGCAGCGGCAGGAGGAGGGGCTCGCGCTCAAAGCCGACAAACTGCCTCGTGGCGTCGACGGCCTCCCCGTCAGCGCCTGCGGGGAGAGGCGCCATGTTGCCGCTGGCGGCCACGACGCGGAACCCCTCGCCCACCCACGTCCAGCGCCTCATGCTGCCGCCGTATTGCGCCGCCGCCTCTTCCCCCTCCTCCTCCTCCTCCTCCTCCTCCTCCTCCTTGTCGGCCGCGACGACCGCGCGGGCCATGACGCCGCCCACCTCGCCGGGCCGGCACGCCATGCGCGCGCACACGCTCAGCGTCCTGAGCGAGGCCATGCGGTCCAGGATCGTGTCCCACATGTCCCACTCGAGGAGGAACCGCGCAAACGGAAGCCCCGTCTCGCCGCGTCCCAGGTGCGCCTGCCAGCACCCCTGGCCCGTGATGCGCAGGTGCCGGATGTTGGCCAGCAGGCTCGTCGGAACCCGCGCCAGGCTCTTGTGGTACGTGCCGTCGCGACGCTCCAGTGGCGGCGGCGACGGGTGGTTCGTCACCAGGTTGAACGTGTTGAGCTCCCACGCCAGAGCGCGCGCCTCGTCGTAGATTTGCCTGCATGCGAGGAGCAGGTTCACGCACGTCGCCGTGTCGTTCCGCGACACGTGCTGGAAGACTTTGCCGATCGAGCACGACGCCGGCCTGAACGGAAGCTCGTCATCGTCATCGCCATCACCATCGCCATCACCATCACCATCGCCATCACCATCACCATCGCCATCACCATCACCCTCGTTGTACCCGCAGAACCCGTCCTTGGAGATGGCCTCGTGGACGGTGGTGGAGATCCGGTAGTGCGACAATGGCTCCTCCTCCTGCTGGTCCCTGCAACGCCTCTGGTGGACGCTGCACATGTGGCAGGCCGGGCTGCGGCGGTTGCAGTCGAGGTTGTGTGCGATGCAGCCCCGGTCCGAAAAGCCGTGGCCGCCGTATACGAGGTGGATCGAGACGAGGTCGTTGCCAAAGTAGTGCGCGTACACCATGTCGCGGAGCTCCCGGGGCAGCCGCAGCAGCCTGCTTTCTGCCATGGACTATATTGGACCTGGCAATAGTGTGAACTGATACTATATTATATACCTGTGAGTGTGTGTGAGTGTGCTGTGATTTCTCCAAGCGGATCAAAAACTGTTTGTTGGCTTCAACCACACCAGACCCGGCCGACTTGGCCATGGCCAGCTCCGAGCGTCAGCATCGTCATCAGGGTCTGGACTTGAAGCCTTTGCAGCCTGCATAACTTGTATGAGGAGAGTGGTCTCCGATTGCAGCGCCTCGCCTCGCCATGTCTACATCCTGCAGCAATGTACAATGAACCTGTTCTCGACCGTGGCCGGATTTTCATTTCGTGATTTCTTTCATCAGCTTCCCACCGCGCATCCTCAAATCAACGCCAGACCAATGCGTTCGCCTTGGCGTCGGAGGAGTCGTAGTCTCGCCCGTTTTCCAAGTGAAAATCTATCCCGAGTCGGCTCTACGTTTTGGACCTTTTCTTCTTCTTTTTCATGATAGGATGTGCGGTCGGGTTCATTCAGCCTTGCGGCCCTGGTCCTTGTCCTGGTCCTTTTCCTGGCCCTTGTCCTTATCCTTGTCTTTGTCCGTGTCCTTGTCCGTCTCCTTGTCCCCGCCCTCCGGCTTGGTGTCGGTCCCAGGCGAGGCCGGGTCGTCGGGCTTCCGATGGGCCGGATGGTTCGTCAAGGTGTGCCACATGGACTTGAGGAAGCCTTCGTTCCGATGCGCTTCCTTTTCGTCGGCAAAGGTTCTACACAAGACATGTTGGTTAGCATGCAGTCTTTTTTTTTTTTTTTCTTTGTTTTTTCCCTTTCTTGTCTCGACCTACCCCGACGTCATGACCCGGTTGGCCGTCTTGTCGCCCAGCTCCTCGGCAAGCATCTCCACGAGCATGCGCTGGTTCGCCGTCAGGTACTTTGGGATCGAAATCTTAAACTCAACCACCAGGTCGCCCCTGGTCGACCGCCGCCCCCGGATGTGGTGCATGCCGTAGCCGGACAGCTTGGCCTTGTCGCCCGTGTTGGTGCCGGTCCGCACCTTGACCTTGACCTCGCCGTCGAGCGTGGGCACAACCACCTCGCCGCCAAGCAGGGCCGTGGTCAGGGCGATCTGCGACGTGTAGAGGATGTCGGCGCCGGACCGCATGAAGCGCGCGTCGGGCGCGACGTTGACGTGGACGTAGAGGTCTCCCGGGCGCGAGTGCGTGGTGCGCGAGTCGGTGCCCCTGCCGGTCACGGGCGCGTTGCCCTCGCCGTCGACGCGCAGCCGCATGCCGTCCTCGATGCCGCCCGGGATGTCGACCCTGACCGTCTTGGCCTCCTTGACCACGCCGTTGCCGCCGCACTTGGGGCACTCGGCCGACCTCGGGATTATGCTTCCGGTGCCCTCGCAGGCGCCGCACGTGGTGGCCATCTGGAAGCCCCCGTGCACGTTGTGGATGCGCTGGCCGGTCCCGCCGCACGACTTGCAGCTGCTGCGCTGCATGCCGGGCTTGAGCCCGCTCCCGCTGCACGTGCCGCACGTCGAGAGAGGCGTCATGCTGATGGTGCGGCTCGTGCCTTTGGCCGCCTCCATAAACGAGATGTTGGCGCTGACCTCGATGTTGTCGCCAACCACCGTCTGGTGTCTGCGCCCGCCACCGCCAAACGGGTCTGAATGTATGGCCTCGAATATGTCTTTGAAGTTGAAGCTGGCCCCGAAGCCCGCCTGCCCGGAAAACCCGCTGAAAGGGTGCTGCCCGTCACCTCCACCACCGAAAGGGCTGCCACCACCACCACCGCCTCCTCCTCCGCCATTCGGATCAAAGGCCGCCGCGCCAAACTGGTCGTACTGCTCCCTCTT
This sequence comes from Tympanopsis confertula, assembly GCA_026745395.1. Taxonomy (NCBI): domain Eukaryota; kingdom Fungi; phylum Ascomycota; class Sordariomycetes; order Coronophorales; family Scortechiniaceae; genus Tympanopsis; species Tympanopsis confertula. The sequence goes on along the minus strand of JAOYNU010132297.1, from coordinate 9,465 downwards.
TTGCGCATCCGAGAGGATCTCGTAGGCGCTCTGGATCTCGCTAAACTTGTCCTTGGCCTTGGCGTCGGGGTTCGTATCGGGGTGATATTTCTTGGCGAGGCCGTAGTAAGCCTTTTTGATATCCGCAACGCTTGCACTGCTGCTCACTCCGAGGACGTGGTACGGGTTCTTGACGGATGCTCGCGCGCGGGCAGTGGCATGGAAGGACTACAGAGACGGGGAAGGACGTCATTTTGTGAATTTCCGATTTCCTTCCAGGGAACTCTTGTGGACTTCTTGTGCTTACTTACCCTGCTCGCCTGGCCTCGTCTACCGATTGGCTCAACAAGGACGGGCCGCTTCTTATTGCTGGAACCAAGACAGGTCGTGTGAAGCTGGTGTGCGCTTCTACAGATGGTGGTGGTCTTGGCGACGACGGCCTTTGGCGTTGCAAGAGCTCGCACGGGGCCCGCGGCTTTTGTCCACGTTGTCACGTTCATGTTGTTCGGTGTCAGAGAGGGATGGTGTGAGGCAAAATCGCCATTTCCGATTGAGAAAAATATGTCGATTTTGCCCTTTCTTTTTCGCTCTCTCCTTCTTTCTGCCCACTGATTCCCGGAAGTTTATGGTATCGTCTAGAAGGGCAAAAAAAATATTCAACCAGAGATAACCGGAAAAACTGCGGCGTGCCGATAAGCCCCACTATTATTTTTCGTTATCTGCTTATCTCAGCGCGTGACGTGACGGCCATTTCTTTTAACATCTTTGGATTTAATAAATGACGACCTTTGACATCTCGAACCAAAGCGCCAGCCAATGTCAGTCCTCAGGATACTCGTCCCCGTCAAGCGGGTCATCGACTATGCAGTCCGTACCAAGACCCCGTCATCCACCGACCCGCCTCATCTCACTCACCCACAGGCTCTCTCTCTCTTTAGATAAAACCCCGCGTCAACAGGGCCGGCACCGGCGTCGAGACGGCCGGGGTCAAGCACTCGATGAACCCGTTCGACGAGCTCTCGGTCGAGGAGGCTGTGCGCATCCGCGAGCAGAAGCGCGGCCCGCCCGTCGAGGACATTCTCGCCGTCACGGCGGGCCCCCCGAAGGCGGTCGAAGTGCTGCGCACCGCCATGGCCATGGGAGCCGACCGCGCCGTGCACGTCGAGATCCCCGAAACGGCGGCCGACGGCAGCTCCAACGACCCGGAGCCGCTCACGGTGGCCAAGCTGCTCGCCAAGATCGCGCGCGAGGAAAAGTCCAACCTGCTCGTGCTCGGCAAGCAGAGCATCGACGACGACGCCCACCAGACCGGGCAGATGGTGGCCGGCCTGCTCGGGTGGCCGCAGGCCACGCAGGCCAGCAAGGTCGAGTTTGGCGGCGACGGGCTCGCGCTCGACGTGGTCACCGTCACGCGCGAGGTCGACGGCGGCACCGAGACGCTGCGCGCGAAACTGCCCATGGTGGTGACGACGGATCTGCGCCTGAACCGGCCGCGCTTCGCCACCCTGCCCAACATCATGAAGGCCAAGAAGAAGCCCGTGGTCAAGAAATCGCTCGAGGACTACGGCATGCAGAACGAGAGGCGGCTAAAGGTTCTCAGCGTGGCAGGTAAGGAAACAACAACAACATGAGCGTGCACGAGAGCATGGATGTGCTGGCCTTGATACTAACTGCACTTGGCAGAGCCCCCCCCAAGACAAGGAGGAGCCAAGGCCAAGGATGTGGGCGAGTTTATCGCCAAGCTCAAGGAACTGGGAGCGTTGTGATGGCGCATCGTCTTGGATATGCGAATAGATGCAGGCGCCCATGCATATTATATTATATTATATTATATATTATACAGGCCAAGATGCAAAATTCCACAGTCGTCTGTCGTTGGGGGTATATACAATTGTCCCTACCCGTCCCTGCGCCATGCCTTGTGCCGTAGCCGAAATGCCAGATAAAACGCCGACCGTATCCCGATATCACTCCATGCGCCGCGCATCCGTTATTATGCTATGCTGACCCCCCCCCTTTTTATATCTTTATTCTTTTTATTTTATTTTTTTCGCCCGTTATGCATGCTCGCCGCCTCGTCTGGCCAGACGTCTTCTCGTCGCCTCGGCGTCATCCTGCCGGACCTTGTGTATGAAGTTGACGACGACATCGTTCTCAACCACGCTGAGGCTGGTAAAGTGCCTTCGGATAGCGAGCTCGAGCTGTTCTTTGGTCTGCCGCGTGGGGCCGGCGGCGCGGCTCCGGTGCGCCATGGTTGGCGAGTGTTTGCCGACGCCGCCGGAGAGGATGCGGTGGTGGTATGAATTCGAAATGGTCGTGGGGGTGTCGAGACGGTATTGGCGGCGGTACGAGTGCAGGATGTCGCGATCGAACGAGGACCACTTGGAGCAGAGGTCAGCAAGCGAACGGGCCAACGAACATACAAACAAGCAAGCGAGGGGACAGTTGGTCACCTACCATGTGGGCGTTTGCATCCAGTCCGTTTGGCGGGCTGCTCGTCTTGTCCGCAGCGACGGACGAGGCCTTGGTGGCGTGAGCGGCGCCCCCGGATGCCGTCTGGCGTTGCTTGCCATTGGTGTGAGGTTTTGTTGTTGGCGGGTGCGTCTCCTTTTCCTGGGGTGTCTGCTCGACGGCTGCCCGAGCCACTTTGGGTGCCATGGCTGAGGGGGGGAGAGATCGTGTGGACGAGGACGGGGAAGAGGTGGCCGAGGAGGTGGACGAGGACGAGGACGAGGAAGAGGAAGAGGAAGAGGAAGAAGAAAAAGAGAAACAAGCCTGGAGACCAGACCGGACCGGACCAGCCCAAGGCGAACGTGTATTGTTTATGTTTGTTGCCAGGCTCATGAGGAGAGGCGGGCGGCAGAGAAGGGGAAACTACCAACCGACTTGCTCATGTTGTTTATGTTTGGGTCGGGGAAAAAAGGGCTGTTGGACATTTTCAGAGGGAGGGGGAATTTGCGTGTGGGAAATAAGGAGGATCCCAGCAGACGGGCGTGGCTGGCCAGACTGGAAAAAAGGGAAAAAAGGGAAAAAAGAGGACGCAAAAAAATAGGATTTTTTTTAAAAAAAAGCGGCCAGCCACGAGAAACATCTGGAGGAATTAGATCAACTGCGCTTCCTCCGCCATCGGATTCACAACTGTCGTTGATTGCTGTCACGCCCATTCTTTCTCATCCTGTAGGAATTTCGGGGTCTGGTCTTTTTCGTTCGAGGCATAACGTCATAAGCTCAAGCCGTGGCTGGGTAGGTGTCTGGCCAGCCACAGTCCAGGAAGATTTGACAGCGACGCGCTCAGCTCGGCGAGCCGCGGTTAAGTCAGGTTGCGCACAGCCACGCCTTGGAATTGTCCAACAAGACATACGAGGTACAAGGTACAAGGTACTCACCGACCTACACCGACCTATACCATATTACACCTAACGCGGGGTAGACTGTTCTATCTATCTTCTATATTCAGTCAAACCGAATCTTTGCTCATTGAAGCCATGTCTGCACTCAGGCCAATCTATAAATCTACAAATCCAATCTACAAACCACCTATTCACTCCGTGATGTATATAACCCGACCAGGCCTGATACCAACGATTACCGCCCTGCCTCACAGCACAGGGCCACAACTCACCAAGAATTTATGCTAATAAGCCAAAGATGAGATGTGACTTGTAGATACTGGGGGTATCCTGACTTCCGGCTGTCCCGAGTCTCCGGCTTGTGGGGCCGGCGTCCACCCGGGATAGAGCTTCAGTTGCATTGCTCTCGACGTATTTCAATATTTTACACAGTACTGGTATAGTATGCAAAATCAAAGTCCTATAAACCGATATAAGCGTTGATGGGATGTAGCCCATTTCCCATTACCATTACCATTTCCATTTCATTTTGATTTTCTATTTATCTCTTCATACGTCGATCATCAACTGCTGTCTTGACAACCAGTGGTTATATATACCGATGCTATCCAAACTACGCCTAGGTAGCCTGTGCCGACCCAAAATGCGTACACTCCAAATGTGCAGGTATACCGTCTCGCCAATCCATATACATGTATTTTCCAAGCCAATCCACATCATATCATCCATTCTCCATTTCTCCATATCCATATCCTTCACATCCTCCATATCCTATATCCATTCCTCCATATCCTCCAATCCACTACGGAATCCCCCCCCCAGAATTAAGGATTATACAGTTGTTGAGCAGGTTTGCCGCCTCGTGGAGGAGGTCCCACCGCGTGCGCTTAAATGTCTCCCTCAGCACCATCAGCACCGCGCTGTTGGCGTTCAGCCCCTTCTTGAGCCTCAGCTCGTCGGGCGACGACACGCTGCCGTAAAGCGCCAGGTAATGCCGCATCTCGGCCAGCATGTCCTGCTGGGTCTCGGGCACGGGCATGTTCGGGCACGGGCCCTCGAGCGCGTGCCCGTAGCTCCACAGGACCAGCGCCGCAAAGTACAGCACCCACGGCCTGTTGAGCAGCATGTCGTTCCGGGCCGAGTAGGGCAGGTCCTCCTGGTAGCCCGACGAGTCCTGGGCCCGCGGCGGCCGTGGAGCGCCGCCGGCCGCCTCCGGCATCAGCGTGAGGCACAGGAACTTGAGCGCGTAGAATGTCGCGTCCCGGGCCCTGGCCGACGGGGCCCACGAGTCCCTCATCCGCCGCTGCACGCCGCCGAGGTCCTGCGGGCTGATGGCCCGCCCCAGCAGCCGCTTCGCTCTCGCGAGCATCTGGCAGTCGACCACGTCCGTGTGCATGGCCATGTGCGCGAGGTGAAGGAGGACGATGCGGCTCTCAAACACGACGCTGTCGTCGCCCGATCTCGCCATCTTGAACCCGTAGGGGTCCTGCGCCGGCTCCGCCCTCTGCAGCGCCCTGTCGTAATCGTCCTTCCATGCGCCAAAAGCCCTCGTGAGCGTGTTGCGCCACTGGTCGCGCGCCCCGAGCGCCAGCGAAGAGCCGGCCCCCAAAACGTTGATCTGGAGGTCGCGCTGGTGCATGTGCCACCCGACGCTCAGCAGCCCGGCCATCAGCACGGTCCGCCCAAACGAGTTTGTGTGCACCGGGAGGCCGCCCAGCGTCCTCTTGAGCCCCTCTATGAAGGATGCCGGCTTGAGGTTCTCCGCCGCCAGCTTGGCTTCCATGCGGCCCATGTCGCCGGCCGTCGGCGCGTTCCAGAGGGAGTCGTCGCAGGGCAGCGGCAGCCGCATCTCGTGCGCGACCATGACGGTCGAGTGCCCAAACATGGTGCAGTGGATCGAGTCAATCACAAACGCGGCGAAAGCGGTCCTGCGGGTCGACTCGTGCGTGATCCAGTTGTTCCACCACTCGTCGGGCGTGTGCGTGCTTGTGCTTGTGGCGGCTGTGTTTATGGCTGTGCCCATGTGTGTGCCCATGTGTGTGTTGATGTGTGTGTTTAAGTTTGTGCTTGTGTTTGTGCTCGTGCTCGTGCTCGTGCTCGTGCTCGTGCTTGTGCTTCCCGACGCCGACGACTGGCGAGAGGCCGGCACCTGTGATGACGGTTCGCTCCGTTGGCTGGGCGGGGACTCGAGCGCCGACTTGCCGATCAGCGACCGGCCGCGCCTCATCAGCGTTATCGTCGTGGCGTGGTGGATGTGGGCCCTCTCGTGGAGCTCCCTGGTGGTGAACATCTTTTCGTACAGCTCGAGCAGGATCAGGGTCTGGAATATCCACAGCTTCGAGGGCGGCGCAAAGTTGGCGTCCATAAACACCTCCCATCTCAGGTTCCAGGCCAGGAAATTGGACACCTTTGACCCGGCTCTCGTGTCGAACTCGTCCTGCGACCTGTCGAGGCACGCCGCTCCTATCGTCATCATGGCCACGAGCAGCAGGTTGGGCGTCTTGTCCGGGGAGAAGGTCGGCTTGTGAAGGATGGGTATCTGGTCGCTAAAGTGCAGCCAGTAGGCGCCAATGTAGGCCTGCATCATGCGCTTCGACAGCAGGTGCGTGGGGTCGGAACGGTCGCCCTCAAAGATGCTGTCCTTTTGCTTGTCGACCGGAGAGTGGTTCTTCTCGTGGAAGCGCTCCCTGATGACGTCGTAGATCTCCTGGCTCTTTTCCTCCGAGATGGTGGCCTCGGGGAAATTCTGGTCCAGGAGGTTGTTGACGGCCATGACCTGCTGGGGGGCCGGGGGGAAGTAGTGGGGAGGAGGGAGTTCGGACCCGGCCAGCGGCATGCCGTACTGGTTGCCATAGTCGTTGCAGCTGGCGCCGACGTTAGCAAGAGGGCGTTGGCAAGACGTTGGCAAGAGGGCGTTGACAAGAAGGCACTGGCAAGAGGGCACTGGCAAGAGGGCACTGGCAAGAGGGGCGCGCGGCACTCACGTTGCGTATTGGACCATGCTCTCCACCCGAGCCAGGTCGTTGCCGTGGGTGTTGAACAGATAGGCGATGAAGTCCTCTGGTATCGCGTAGGGGGATTTGTTGGACAGCCCGTCAGTGCCGAATACCGGGACGGTAGCCTGCATCGACATTTGGTCCAGCATGACCATCTCGCTGGACTGGTTTGATGTGTCGTCGTGGTCAGGGTACTCGGGCGCAGCCGCCGTGTTCGGTGTCGGGCCGGCATACGGCTGTTGTCCCGTGTCCCGGGGAGGGTGGGTGTGGGCGTGACCGTGGACGTGACCATGACCGTGACCGTGACCGTGGCCGTGGCCGTTGATGTAGTCTGATGGCGGCAGGTTGAACGGAAGGACGTTTTGGTGCGGCACAAAGGAGACGGCGTGAGGGGTCGGAGGCGCATAGGTGGACACGGGCGACACAACGCTGTAGAGGGGGGCATGGACCTGGACTGGGGTGCGTATTTGGCGGGTCGGATGCTGCTGGTGGTGCTGTGGGTGCTGCGGATGCTGCGGATGCTGCGGGTGCTGCGGGTGTGGATGCTGCGGGTGCTGCGGATGCTGCGGATGCTGCGGATGCTGCGGATTCGGCTGCGGCACGGCCATGCCCGGATACGCATCGGGAGACACGTTGTAGTTGCTTTCGACGCCAGTAGAGGGAGCAGCAGCAGCAGCAGTGGGGAACCTGGTTGGTGGGGTGTTCGTGATGGGCGTGTACGGGCTGGCGACGGAGCCCTTGGGGGACTGGTAGCTGATTTGCGTACGTGCGACGAGGGCGGGGATGTTGGGCATGCTGGCGATGCTGGTGACGGGAAGACCGGACTCGGGAGAAGCGGACCCTGGCGCGGGTTGGAACGTCACGGGGGGGCGGTCGTGGACGGGAGAAGTTTGGCCGGCGGTGGAATCGCGCCTGCCCAGAGTCGAGCCCCTGGCGTTGTGCCGGTCCTCGTGGCGGTTCTTGAGATCCAGGCGCACAAATGTCCGGTTGCACCCTCTGAAGATGCAGGTAAAGACGATCTTGGCGTTGTGGTTGAGCTGGTGGCGATACCTGAGGCCCCGGTCAGCGCGATACACAGGCGTACACATGTATACGAATATACATGTGTGTATATATATATGCGTATATATGTATGCTGGTGGCACTTACAGATGCTCCGCCCGCGAGTAGCTTTTGCCACATCCTTCGTGAGGACAGTCAAACTTCTTGTCCAGGCCTTTGCGACTCCTCCGCCTCTTGCGCGCGGGGCTGTCCGAGTTTGAGGAATTGGCCTGCGGGCCCTCGACGTGGTCGATATCCTCGTTCTCCTTGCTCGCGTCGTCGTCGTCGGGGGGGGAGGGCCCAGTGTCGCGCATGTGGTCGGCATCATCGTCCTCGTCGAACCTGGCCGTGACGGGATCGACTATCGCCGGTTGGGTTTCGTATTGGGCGGCCATGTCGGGCCGGCCCGTGCTGGACAGGCTACGAGAGCACGGGTGTGGACGGGTTCAGTTGTGGATGGGTGACGACGGGGTTGTGCCGGGGGGAGGGAGGAGGGAGAGGGGGGGGGTTTGATTCAGGTTCATCGGTCATCCGCTCGTTGTGTCCCGAGCCCACCCCGTTGACACGAGGCTTTGGCGCGCTGCAGCTCAGATGGCGCAAGTCGAACCGGGCGAGCTCGAGCGACTGATGGGGGTGGACGGTATGGCGATTTTGGTTCGATCGATCGAGCAACGAGCAACGAGCAGCGAGCAACGAGCAACTGGGTGCTTGGTGGGTGGTGGTTGACAAAGCGATGGGGAGGGTGGGGGTTATGTGACAGGTGGGGGCGGTGGGGGATAAAGAGGTATAGGTAGTAGCAAAGTATAGTAGCAAGTATAGGTAGCAAGTATAGGAGCAAGTATGGGTATAGGTAGCAAAGTATAGGCAGTAGGCGAAAAAGCCAACAAGAGAGCTCCGCGCGCTTCCCGCTCAGCCACTCACACCAACCTCGCACGATGGCTGATGGGAATCCTTCGGCATGGCGGTTTTGGCCTTGATATCTGTGGACGATTTTATACTGGGCGCAAGACCAACGAAGGATCGCAAAGGCAAGAGCAGAAAAGTGATATGAAGGGAGGGGGAGCACAGCACAGAGCAGACAGGGCTGATTTATGGTTAAGGAGAGCCAGGAGGAAGTTGGTTATTTGGAATATAAGTGGAGAAAAAAATTAGTGGAGTGGAGCAAAAGCTTTGCCTGCATCGGCCCAAGGTATCCGGTACATTAATCACCGTACCTATCTGACGAACGAGAAAGCCGAGAGTTGTGCGACGTTTTCTGGTTTTTTTTTTTTTCCCTTTTTTTTTCTTTTTTTTTTAATTTTCAATATTCGACTTTTTTCCCCTCCCTTTTTCTTCTTTACAAAGATAACAACAACCTTGGACTATCTCTACCCAGATAACCTAGCACCCCTACCTGCCTCTACCGCGGAACTGCTCCCCCTCCCGTAATAAGGTAATATAAGCTACAAGCGACGATTACTTGGAGCGTCACGTGACTTGGTGCAGCTGGCAGTACCCGAATCCACAAAGAGAGCAGGGGTGGGCACGGTCCAAGGTCTACGTCAGTAGCTTTACCTTGGAGGGATAAATTAACTTTGGCCATGATTCAATGTGCGCACATACATGCCTCATAACTCCATATACCTACGATATGACGCATTGATTTTTTTTTAAAAAAAGGTAAAAAAAAAAAGTTTGGGGAGAGTTCATCCCACGAACCGAACCGCGAAAGATCTGGGCTGACGGCAAGACGAGGGGCAGCGATCCATCACGTTTTTGTGGGTACGGTATCTGTAAAGGAAGTCGACCGGACTGGAAAGCCCTCTCTTTGCTTTTCTTTCCTCCTCCCTAATAGGTGGCCCCGCTCAAATTTTTTTTTGCGGCATGGCGACGGCGCCACATCGCGTGCAGCCAGCCAGAGATGGCGTTTGTCATCAAGATCGTTTGAACACCTGGCTGGTTCAAGTGCCGCTGACAAGTACCAGGTACGCAGGTACGTACTCGTATCAAGTCCGTCCACGTCATTTTTGACATACAGCCAATCCACCTTGGACGGACCTCGTGGTTTCGCCCCCAGCACATCCGAGAGCCACGCATCAGAAGAAAGCTTCCGATTGGGC
>JAOYNU010132186.1:0-25594 GCA_026745395.1 Tympanopsis confertula | reverse complement strand
GCCGTCCTGTTGGTTTCGATGCTTGCAGCGTCGGGATCGATAGTGAGGGGCCTGCTGCGGCCACTCCGACGGCTGGCAGCAGAAACCGACCGGGCGATGCCGTCGTTATCCATGATCGCGGCGCCTGCTTTGTCGTCGGTTCTGCCGCTGGCCCATACTTCAGGTCTGCTCTCCGCCCTCCTCTCCAGCCTCGGCTCCGAGAAGGAGAGATCCCGTTCACGGCGACGAGCCTCGGCGAACGCCTTGATAGAGTTTGGCGGCGAGTTGCTTCGTAGCGGGCCGTGGATGGTTTCCAAGGTGGGGCGGCGCGCCGGAGGACCAGATGCCATGGGTGCGTGCTCATCGTCGATTATGGCCTCCTCACAATCCCTCACAATGGGGCCGTTCCGTTCGGGGAAGGCAAAGTCCTGCACGCTGAGATGGGCACCGTAGAGACTATCAAAAGTGCCTCGGCGAGGGCGGTCCTGGCGGGGAGCAGCCGCGAGCTGCCTGCGGTGGTCATCGAGCTCGGGGATCGGGGTGACATAGCCCGGGTCAGAGGCGGCTTCTTCGTGCTCGGACATGATATGAACAAGTCGACAGTCTTGGGGGGGGATCGAATAAGGTCGGACGGGTGAGGGGGAAGGGAGGGGGCGACAAGCCTGCCTTGTCACGACTCCTTGTCGGATAATCTATGCCGAGGCGTGCTCTCTGCTCAGACGTTCTTCAAATCATAGTGAAGACTGGATCGTAGCTGCGCCCAGGCCCTTGGGGGGACCAGGCAGAACGGCACTCGGCGGTGGCAACAGAAACGCGCCGAGTGCAGTCGGGCGCCGCGACGGCGCAACAATGCAGATGGATGGTGGCGATGGCCCTGTCGTTTTTGTTTTTGCTTCAAGGGGTCGATGTGGTGGGTATTTCAGCAGCGCCAAGTGCGTTGATGGCCTGGTCCCAGATTAGGGGGGTTTCGCGTTCACTCCACTATAGACCCAAAAGCCGGGCACTAGGAGTGAACGACGGTCGATAGACGAAATCGCGAAGTGATCCAACTTGGCAGCTTTGCGGATAGTTGCGGGAGTGAGGTTCGTCGTCCGAAGACCTGGCAAGATGGATCGCAAGATGGAGGAGGAGCGATTATCTGAGCATCCAATATCACCAACGGGCAATGGATACGTAAATCTTTTTGCGAGCAGAGCGAAGAGTGACGGTGCGAGAAAGCGTGGTCTGTCTGCAATGTGGTTGAGGAAGAAGAGGAGGAAGAAGAAAAGGAAAGGGGAAAAAAAATTCTATCGAGGTTGGTTCGGAAGGAAGTTGAAAATGAAGAAGAAACCTGGTGGGGCCTCCAATTTGAGTTGTGATAAGAAATCTGTACATGTACATGTACATGCTGCGATAGCGATAAGCAAGTTGCTCCCAAACGACAAAGCGAACGAGCGAACCTATTGTCTCTTGTCCCTGCACACCTTCTTCCTATTTCTTCCCCTCTCTGCTTCTACTGCTACGAACCATGGCCGACAATCTCCTCGATCGGCTGCAAGATGTGCTGGAAGGACAGATTGTGAGCGGTGTCCAGTTTCTGACTTGTGGCTTCATGAGCTCACCCGGTCGGTTGCGCAGGATTTCGAGGGACAGAAACTCGCTGAACTGATTGCCACGCTGCTTCTTGTCCTTTCGGGGGTATGTTTCCGCCCGCTCCCCTTCCTCCTCCCCCTCCTCCTCCCCCTCCTCCCCCTCCTCCTCTTCTTCTGATGGGTGTCTTTCTGACTGACCGGCAAACCGCATCAGAGCGTGGCCTTTGTCGTGGGCTATTTCCTACAAGACATCAAGCTGGCTCTGTACATCAGCCTGGCCGGGGCTGCACTTAGCTTTGTGGCTGTCGTGCCACCGTGGCCATTCTACAAGAGGAATCCAGTTCGGTGGTATCAGGACACAGCACAGGATGAGAAGGTGAACAGCTACGCGGCGGGGAGGCAATGATGGACACGTATGCAGGCTCAGCTGTGGCTACCTCCTCGGTCCCATGTGATATATAATATTCCATATATTCTGTTCTGTTCCGCAGTCCAACCCGCAGACCCAAGACAAGTCGGCTACGTTGCGGGCATCTGTGTGCTCAAGCTGGAATCGCAACATGGAGGGACGCAACCCTCTTCAATAACGCCACCGTCATATAACCGACCCCCTTCAGCGTCCGTACTTCTGAAACTCCCAATCACGATTGTCAAGTGGGCAGACCTGGCGGGCCTTGAGCCATCTGGATATGCAGTGGAAGTGGAAGGCGTGCTAAAGGCCGGCCGGTCAGGTCAGTATGGCGGATCGGATGGATCGAACGGCGGTCGTGTGAGTGTGAGGATACGTACGTTGCAGATGCCCCAGGCAACGGTGCACTCTTCGCTTGTCGCGGAAGCCTGGTTAGCCTGGCACTCTATGCCTATCGTTGTTTTACGTGTCAGTATGCATGCATGTGTTTGTGGCGGGCGGACGTACAGTGGTCCATTATATGGTTTCGACAGATGGCGCAGTTGTCGACGACAATGTCCCAGGACCAGAGGGCAACGGCGGAGAACTGTGCTGCTGGTCAGCAGTGGGCATCGCCGCTCTACGTGTTATTGTTGCTGATGTTGATGTTGATGTTGTTTTTGTTGATGATGATGATGTTGATGTTGTTGCTGTTTGACTTTATTCAGCACCGCGCACCTTCTTGACTTCAAATCTCTTCTTGTCTCCATCCTTGTCAGCTACGGCTTTCTTGGAGGGCCCTGACACGTCCGTCATATCCACGTCGGCCATTGTGGGAGCTGAGAGCTGCTGTTGTCGGTCGGTCTAAAGGGGGGTTTGTTGGGTTGATGGAAATCGCGTGGAGATTGAGAATGGTGGCGTTGCTTGTTGTGTGTTGCTTGTTGTGTGGTGGAAGGCTGCAGCTCAGCCTCGAGGAATGTTGGCAAGGCCAAGGCCAAGATTGGAATTTGGTGTTTCGGCGTTTGACGCCACGTGATTCATGACGCCGCCAAATGCTGACTCAGGCGCCCTCTCACCTGATGAGGACCCACATAGGGTGCCTATTTTAGCGCGGGGGCCCGCCGCCTACATTTGTTTCGCCTTCTCCCTTCGGTCAACTCACCTCTCGCCCAAAGTCCAAAGTATGATTTCACGCCTCCAATCTTCGGCCCAACAACATAAGTTCCATTCCTCCTCCCCCTTCTCCATTCTCTCTCCAACTTTCAACCTGCAACAAACAGCAACGAATCCACAAAGCTCTCTCTCTCTGTCTTTCTCTCTCTCTCTCTCTCTCTTTCAACCCAACACTCTCTCCACCTCCCCTTTACGGCTCTTTTCCTCCCATGATGGACGAGACCGGTCGGGATCCTCATGGTCGTCGGCGACGCAAGACTCCCAAAACCAACAACATTTCGTCGTCGCCAGCCCAGTCCGAAGTCCAGCCATCCCAGCCATCCCAATCATCCCAACCATCTCAATCGTCCCAATCGTCCCAACAACAACCACAACCTCGGAACAGAGGCCGTAACAATGGCCAGGCCCGTAACGGTCGTAGCAATGAGCGGCGCTCGACCACCCCCGATGCAACTGCACGTCTGGAAAACAACGCCTCGACACCCCACAGGAGGGATTCGCCGGCCATGAAGCAGAAGCAGGTTCAGGCGACGGAAACAAAATTCGCCGGTGTCTTCACCAACTCGCCCGCAGCATCGGCCCTGCCCATCCCCAGCTTCTGCGTCAAAGCCATCCCTCAGTCTCCCACACCAGGTGGCAACGATTCCCCGGACTCGTTGGACTCGCAGGATGACTCGGAGGACGGCACCCAATCCTCGTCTGACGCCGACACACACGAATCAGAACCCAGCCCCGCGAGCCCCGTGACAACGCCCGCCCACGTGAGCGTCAGCATCTTTGACGAGCACCAGGAATCGCCGCTCGATCGTATCTTCCGTGCCGATCGGGAGGAGAAGCAGAGGGCACTTCGCCACGAGGACTCTTCTTCCTCCCCCTGCCGCAAGGGTGGTTCGGACCCTCCTCTTGTCTTCACTCCGGCTCAACTTCACCGCGAGGCTCGGGTCCGCAATGCATTCTCCCAGACGTCGCCGGGCCTCTCTGCCAACACGCCGCCTTCTTTCTACAGCCGCATCCCCGCGCATGAGCTTGACGGCACTCCCGACAGGGCCATGGGTCCTGCCTTCTCGACCCCGTACCACCAACGCATCTCCAGAGCTCGCCAAACATCTGCCACCACATCACCTCAGCCGCCGCTGGCCCAGCCTCTGCCCGCCGCCCCTGACTCTACCGATCGCTCAGAGGCCTTGAAGCGCTACCTCTTTGGCGGCTCGAGGAAGCAGCCACTGGCTGCAGCACAGGACCCGCCTCGACCTCGAAAAACCATGCAGACACCACCACCACCCGCCAAATCACCTTACGAATCCATCTACGCCAGCGTCCAAAGCCCTCGGTCCCCCGACCTGGTTCTCATGGAAGACAATCTCCGGCGCATTCTAAACCTCAACCCTGCTCTGGATTCCACCAAGATCCGCGAGCAACCTCCTCCTATCTATTCCTAGGCCTGGCCACGTACCTAACTCAACTGACGGCTGTCTTGGTTTTAATATGCTTCAACTCTATCGTCTCTTTTATTCTCTCTCTCTCTCTCTCTCTCTCTTGTCTGTATCTACGTTATCTAGGAGCCGGGTGCCCGCAGACGCTTGCACAATGCTTCTCGTGGCATGAAGAGGCTTTTATTTACTGTGCCCCATGTCGGTTCATTCTTTTCATGATGGCATCGGATGTCGCTTTGACGGCGTCCTTGGTTTCTTCTCTATTCCTTTCTCGTGGTGGTATCTCTATTCCTGGAACGACCATGAGCCATGACTGCGGTTGGTATTGAGGGGGCGGTCATCGGTTACGACCAGCGGTCTTGAGCGTGCTCTCACTCACATCTTTACATCTCGACATGTTGATATTCACTCGACTTCTTTGACTTTGACACCTGGGAGTAAGGGTGACAGCGCTCTTGTTTGACTACATTTCAAGTGGGTGGTGGTGGTGGTGGAGTATCTGGCTTTATGCGGCCGGCAGCAGCCTGTTTACGTGTATTTCAAACCGATGTTTTTTTGGTGGTCACGACGGAGACATGTCATTGTGGCGTCGGTTTCGATGATACCCAGGTTACAGGCACGGAGGAATCGAACTGGGAACGGCGATCGAGGGATCGAGGGCCGTCGTTGGTGTTGGATGTGGCTTGGGAAGCCCGAGATAAGGCATCGTGCAAGTTTCCTTCTCGAGGGCGCGAAGGGATAAGTAGGTAACATGGGGCCAGCGTGAGCGTTCCTTCAAACATGGACAGAAAACAAAGCAAAAGGGGGGAAATAAGAAAAAGAAGAAAAAATATTCGACAGGTCAGCGTGTTTTTTCCCCTCTGGGGAGCATCGGTCTCACCCTGTTGCTCAAGGGGTGGGGGTCCAATATTATCTGATTTGTCGAGCGTTGCTGGACTGAGTTGTGATGTCTGTATGGTATTTGTATTGTCGTATCATTCATGCCATTATACTGGACATGTATGTCTGCATGTAAACGCTCTTGGTGCGAATACGCACAAGGGCGGTGCAGGGAAGCCATGTCAATCAGCCATGATAGATGCCAGACTACAACGTCACATATCCAAATCATTGTGTTCATTGGCATGATCTTTCCGTCGCGCCGTGCTTTGAATGTACAAGTCGTCCTTCAAGATGGCTACATTGCAGTCGTCAGGGAGGAACCGTTCCTGCATCGCAAATGCCATTTCCAAATCCATGCTGGAACGTGCTGTCGTTGAAATTGCACTGCACCCTCGAGTATGAGCACCGCGCGCTGTCGTCTCCCGAATCCTCAGACTCGGAATCCCTGGAATCCCTGGAATCCTTGGTATCACTAATAGTAATGCCTGGCGGCTGCGATTTGATGCCCAGAATGCGACACCATTGACGGCCGAGACACGCACGTACTGCGGCGGCAGATAGAGTAGACATAAAAAATAATAACATAAAATAATTGGCAGAAACCGATTCACACAAAGTTTCGGGTATCGAGGGTTTCTCCGAGAGATATAAAAAGAGAGGAAAAAAAAGCAAAATATCAAGATGCCGATCGCCACACCGTCGAGAGGTAAACGTGGTAAAACGGCACGACTTGACTCATGCGGCTGTGGTTGCGAGTGCTATCATGGAGGCTGCGGCATCGGCTTCCTCGGGGGCTCCGGACCGAGACACGGCGGGGCTTAATGGCGGAGGCGCGATTTCTGGATCGGGTATTTGTATATCAAGCTGGGCGGCCGTTAGTAAAGGGGTGACTAGTTGAACTGGACTGAGGCGTGTGCCATTGCCGTACAGAGAGGGATCAAGGAGGCTTACCGTCATGTAGCCTGTGGTCCTCAACGATACGAGCTTGGGCGGGTGCGCGCTGCTGCTCTCGTCGGAGCCGGCAGTCTTTTCCATCTCCCTGTTCCACTGGTCCATCCAGCGTTCGAGGGCGTCCAGGCGGGTCTTGATGGCGGTGAGGCCAAAGTCTTCCCAGAGCCAGCCCGTGACAAGACCGAGGATGCCGTCGAGGATGTTGCGAGCGCTGTAGGGGTTGAAGGCCGGCACCAGCTCGTTGTTGAGCTTCTCGATGATGCGGCGAAACTCGTGCTCGGGGAGGCCGGCCGGGTCGAGGATCTCGGGATACATGTTGGAAAAGGTGGGCGCCAGGTCGCCCTCGAGCAGCCAGTCGCGGCGGATGCGGATGATGCGCGTGCTGGCGTACTCGGGCGAGTTCTTGGGAACGTGTGGGTTGAGGTGCGGGTAGCACGGGTGGTGCGGGCCCCATTCGTCGCCGAGGTCCATGGGCGCGTCCGGATCGCCCATCATGGACGAGCCCGACGAGGACATGGCCGATCCGATGCCGTCGGGGAGAGAGAGGTTGGATGCTGCTGCACGGTTGGGCACGAGGCCGTCGGGGGGGCCGCGCTCCAGATCGAGGTTCTTGGACAGGCCCTGGGGCGGGTCCTCGTCGCCGTCGGTGTTGCCCATGGCGTGCCTGGGGGTTTCCTTTTTCTTGTTGATTTCCCTTTCCTTTTCCTCCTTCTCCGTGATCCCCTCCTCCTTTACGTCGGCAAACCGTGGCTGGGGCGACGTCGCCCGATCGGGGTGTAGATAGTGGGAGGTGGCCGAGCCGGAGCGCGGCAGCGGTTGCGGCTGTGGTTGCGGTTGTTGGAGACTGGACGGAGACGGAGAGAGCGAGGCGCGCTTCTCGTCGTACGAGTGTCGGATGGAGCGCGGCAGGCTCACTCTGTGCTCAAAGACGTGGCTCGACCGGTTCGGGGAGCGTGTCCTGGGCAGAGCGTCGGTGCGGGGGAGCAAGGGAAGCAAGGGAAGCTCGCCCGACGCGGAGGGCAGAGGGTCCGGGCCGATGATGGAGATGGGCACAAACGGAGGCGGGGGCGTCGAGGGACGACGGCTTCGCGGCTGCTGGAGCGACTGCTTGAGCGAGTGCGAGCGCGAGTGCGAGTGGTGCGACTGCGACTGCGAGCGCGAGTGGGCCAGCGACGGCCGGCTCGTCGACGACGCGCCACTGGGGCCTCGAGGCCTCGGGGTGGAGTTTGTGGGGTTCCAGAGCCGGCGGCCAGACCCAGGGGACGGCGGGGTGCGCGTTCGGAAGTGAGACTGCAGGCCGGCAGGGAGTCCGGGGGGCGGCAGAGGAGGCAAGGCCGGCAGAGGAGGGAACGGCAGCGACGTCGAGTCGTCGTAGGAAGCCGTTTTATAGGATTCAGGTCGTTTCGGTGAAACGACCAGGAGAGGAGAAGAGAAGAGAGGAGGAGAAGAGAAAAGAGAAAGCCGAGATTAAAATTATTAAAATAAAATAAAATAAAAAAATACACCGCAGCCAAGCCGTGCTCCCGTCACGAGCGTGCTGAGTGAGGTCAGGCGGGCCAGGGCGAAACAAGACTAAAAGGGCCGTCTCGAGCAATCCGGGTCGGGACGATTCTATGGCTGGATTTTGATTCGACCTGAGAGAAGCACAGCAGCCAAGAAGCAACAGCGTTGGTTGGTGGACGGGTGATAACGAGAGACCAATGGGCGTGTGTGCCAGCCCGTCAGATGGAACGAGCGTGTTGTCAGTCAGCACGATCTGGGTGGCATTCGAGACGACGGTGGCGAGACGACGGTGGCAAGACGACGGCCCTGGAGGTTTGTTTGTTCGTGAGATTATCTCGACTTTGGGCTTCGTTTTCTGATTACATAACCAAGCAATTTACAGCCAGGGGCTCCCAGCTGCTGCCGGCAAGTCACGTGGCTTTTATCGCAATAGCATGGCTCTTGCGCTTTGCAGGCTCAGACGACGTGAGGAATCTCAGCTCGTGTTTCTGTGCTCGTGCGTGCCAACGTGCCAAGATGAAAGTCTGCCCAACCATCTCTGTCTGCTGCATCAGAATACAGGCGGCATCATGAGTGCAGATAATCCCCGACGCCGTCATCCCCACAAACAGCCAGCCACGTCCGGCAGCTTCGGCTCTGCTTCCGGCCCCATAAATGCAGCAGGCACTTCTCCCGCGCACAGCCTCGAGTCGTCGCCAGGTCCGTCATCCTCGTGGGCCCACTTCTCGTTTGCCCTTGCTGCGCTGCCGGCAGTGGCCGGCATGCTCTTTGAGGACGGCAGCGCCATTGGCACCGATGTGATGCTCTTGGTGCTGTGCAGCGTCTTTCTTCGCTGGTGCGTTACCCAGCCATGGTACGTACGTTTTTTTGTTTTTTTTTGCTGAGCTCAAGTTAACCCTAACTCTAAGGAAATGGTATCACACGGCTCAGCAAGTTCGAATACGCAGTGGTGGTAGCGGTCACGTGACTGAGGAGGAGGAGGAGAAGGAGAAGAAGGGGGAGGACTCCAGGCCAGGACGGCTGGCTAGAGAAAAGGCCGTTGGCCAGCTACACAGGCACGAGGCCACGGCTCTTGCCGGCTGCTTTCTCTGCCCCCTCGTCGGCGCCTATCTCGTGCACCATATCCGCACCCAGCTTAGCCGTCCGTCCGGAGGCCTCGTTTCCGACTTCAACCTCGCCATATTCCTCCTCGCTTCCGAGCTCCGTCCCGTCGCCCATGCCATGAAGCTGCTGCAGTCTCGCACGCTGCATCTCCAGCGTGTCCTCGCCGAGAACCCCTATCACAGTCCCACCCTTGGCCAGTCCCGCGTCGAGGCCCTGGTCGGGAGGCTTGAGCACCTCGAAGCCCGCGTCAACGCCGCGCTGAAACCATCGCACGCCCAAACACTGGGCGGCGGCAGCAGCAGCAGCAGCAACCCCTCCGAACAGTCAAACGATACATCGATCGCTCGCGAGGTGCAGAGGTTTCTGCAGCCCGAGCTCGAGGTGCTGGGCAGGGCCGTCCGGCGGGCAGAGAAACGTACCATGACGCTCGCCATGGAGACGGACTCGAGGCTCCAGAGGCTGCAGGGGGGTATGGAGGATTCCTTGGCAATTTCTGCCGCCGCCGCCGCAGCAGCGGCAGCAGCCGAGCCAGGCATGCTGAGGTCACTTGCCGATTCGGCCGTGGCACTGATGCTGTTGCCGCTCAACATCGCCGTCGGTCTATTTGCGTTCCCTTTCAGAACCCTGTCGGGCCTGGTTGCTAAGGCCATCCCGCTGAAAATCCTGGGCGCCAGTCCGAAAAGCCGTCCAGAAAGGCATCATATGCCTTCGCGGCTGAAGAAGGAACGCATCATGGCACCACCCAGCCAGAGGCAGGTAGGATGAAATCATGTACTGGCAAAAAGGCAAAGATGGGCACGTAAGCTTGGGTGGAACATGGACGAGAAAATGCCTTTACCAAGGAAAGATTGTTGGAAATGAATGTAATTGGTATAAAATAAAAATCGTCGGTTGGTTTCAGATAGACCCAAGTGGGCCGAATGACACCGTTTATATTCAAGCAAGCCAGCCAGCCCGCCCTTTTCCTCACCGACGCTGCGATTGCTCAGTCTCGCTATCAATCGACTTTGTTACCATGACACCGCGCTCCGAGACGACCGACGGCGCATCCGATTTGCCTTGGCCTTGTGCTGGCGTCGGCCCCCCTTGGCCGCCGGTCCACACGCGCGTAAAGATGTCGGGGTTGGGCGATGAATTCCACATGCCGCCCGAGCCGCCGGTCCCGTTTGGTGAGTGATTGCCAGCACTGCGACCCGGCACGTCGTGGGCCTTGTGATGACGCACAAGACCGTTGAGGCGGTTTGTGGTGGCGCCGAAGCGGCTGAAGAAGCCGGCGGGACGACTGGCTGATGCTATCTCGGAGCTGGGAACGTTGTCAAAGTCGGCGCTGCGGCGGCCGAACCCGAGGGCAGCCCAGGATAGTCTGGAGAACAGGCTCCGGGCCGGCGCGGGCGCCTGGGGGGCTTCATTAGAGACGGAGCCTCTGGTCTTGTTGGCGGTGTTTTCGCTGCAGACGAGGTTTTTTTCAGTCAAAGGCGGAGAAGAGGGAAGGGAAGGGAAGGGAAGGGAAGGGAAGGGAAGGGAAGGGAAGGGAAGAGAAGAAGGAAGGGAAGAGAAGAAGAAAAGGAAACATCTTACGTTGAAAAGGCAGATGTGCTGCTGTCTGCATAAAACCTCGAGTCCGGATCATAGGCGTCGCGCAGGCTGGGAAACAGACAGCCAAAGCCGCAAGCGACCAGATAGCGGCGGTATGTGTTGATGGCGTCCTTGGTCCTGCCAAAGAACCAGAATATGGGCACGGCGGTCAGGATGGGGATGTAGCAGCTGTTCATAAACGTGAAGTCGATCTGGTCGGACACGATGGGCACAATGACGTCCCAGAGGTCGTGCTCGTGGATGCGCTTAAAGTCAAAGGCGTGCAGGGGCACAATGTTGAGGCTGTTGGTGACGGCGTAGAGGATGGCCAGGGGCAGGTACGGGATGAGGATGGAGAGCGTCATGAGGAAGAGGCGGCGGTTGGCGCGGTGGGCACGAGCGGCTGCGAGCTGGTTCTTGCTGAGGGCGGTGCGGGTGGTCTTTTGGACCTGGCGGAAGCGCGCGTAGGCGAGCACTGGGAAGAGAAGAAGAAGAGTGTCAGCGGCATGGCAATATGGCAATAAATGGCAGTGACATGGCATACATGGTAATGGCATGGCAAATGGCAATACATGGCAATGGGACCTTACCGGCATAGTATCCCGTGATCAGGGACAGGATGGGGGCCGGCAGGACGTAGAACACGACGTAGGGCCAGCTCTGGTCCGACACCCACACGCAGCCGACCAGGGTGGCGATGCCGTACCGCTGCACGGTGAGCGGGTATATCCAGGCCAGCTGGACCAGGGGCAGCGGGAAGATGATCAGGGCCTGGACCAGGCTCTTGCGCTTCTTCTCGGCGCCCGTGACGGGGTGGGCGCGCAGCGAGCCGAGCTGCATGGCCAGGTTGCGCATGATGGCGAGGACGCAGCCCGTGTAGATGAGCAGGAGCGGGCTGTAAAAGTAGTTTGTAAAGTCGCACCAGCCCTCGCCCGTCGGCCAGGACGCCACGTCGTCGTCGCGCCACACGAGCGCGTTGGCGATGGTGAGCACGTTGAGCGCCATGACGGCCATGATGAGCACCACGGCGGCGAACTCGCCGTTGCGGTACAGCAGCGTCAGCGGCACCCAGCACACCATGTTTGCGGCGAGGGCGAGGACGACCCGGCAGACGAGGTTGGCGAGGAGGCCGGGGTTGGAGCTGGCATTGCGGGCCACGAGGGCCGCGTCTGCTACCGGCGGCATGTTGGGGCGGGAGAGACTGGATGCACCGAGTGATACTGTACTGATACTGACGAGTGATAACTGGTGTCGAGTGCCTTTGGCGTATGTGTGGTCTGAAAGAAGAAGAGATGTAGATTCCACAATGTCTGGAAAGATGGACAAGCTTACTACCTGATAAAAGATATTCCAAGTTTCTATTGAGAAGTCTCTCAATAAGGGGAAATCTGTCCATAGGCCAGGCCGTGCCAGGCACAGGGGGCGACTCGCATAATTGCGACTGAAACAATGGGCCTGGTCATGTTATTGATGGCTGGGAACAAAAAAGGAGTCTATTCAGAGCTCTATTCAGACCTGAATCGGGAAAGGTGGCGTGGTGAGGAAACAGCCAGGCACGAGACGCCTGGGCAACCCTGGCGGTGGAATACATATCTGATGTGGGTTTCTAGGAAAAGCAGGTTCTAGGAAAAGCAAGTTCTAGGAAAAGCAGGTTCTAGGAAAAGCAAGTTCTAGGAAAAGCAGGTTCTAGTAAAAGCGGTTCTGGTAAAGCACTGGCAAAAGCGTGAGGCAGTGTCAGGACGCTTACTCGTCTGATGTTCACGGTTCTCGTCAACGTACCACGCACAACGGCTCCACCGTGCTTCCCAACAAGCCAGCGAGCTCTCCATCCCAATCACGGCCTTTGCCATGGCGTTGCTATCCAGCCAGACTGCTATCGCGCAAGTGACCTCGCCAACTTGGATGGGCGTCCAAAGTCACGTGCCAACCTCACGTCAGGTACATGTTATCTGGATAACCAGATTAGATATGATTCAGATAAATCAAGGGGGAAATTTCTTCTCAAAACATTCCAATCAAACAAACAGCCAAAGTCTACCGCTACCTGCAACAATCCAACGCAACTGCCCGAGAGCAATGTCGGCCCTCTTCCGCCGCCTCGGCGTCTCCACGACCGCCTCGGTCTCCTCCGCCGCCGCCCGCTCGTTCTCCGCCTCGGCGGCCCGCGCCCGCGCCCACATCACCATCGTGGGCCACCTCGCCGACGCTCCCGAGCCCGTGACCACCGGCTCCGGCCGCGAGATCGTCCGCTACACCGTCGCCAGCAACTCCGGCTACAAGGACAACCGCCTCACCAGCTGGTTCCGCATCACCTCGTTCGACCAGGGCCCGTCCCGCGACTTTTTGCTCTCGCTGTCCAAGGGGTACGGCTCCTCCGTTGGATGTATGCCCATGATGCTAATCCACGCTCTGCTCTGCTCTGCACATCCAGATCTCTTGTCTACGTGGAGGGCGAGGCCACGATTGATACGTACAACGGCCCCGATGGAAAGCCCAGAAACTCGCTGAGAGTCGCGCAGCGTCAGTCCCACTCTCCCTTTCCAGCCCTGCTTGTGGACACCCCCAACCATGAATAATTGCTAACTGGCCGTGCACTTCTTGACGTGACCTAGGCCATTTCGATCTTCTCAAGCGTTCCGCCGTCGAGGCCACGTCCGAGTCCCACGCCGATTCCGCCACACAATCATACGACGAGCATCACAGGTCGCGGGACGAGTCCGGGTCAGCGTGATGGCTGCTGGCTTTAGGCAGCATCTGGAATTTGAACCCAGGCTCGCATTGCATGTATAGTAAACCAAAAGGCTGCTGGCAGGCAGGGCTTGCGTTATCAAATCTGCTCTTAAATTCTTTTTGTTTTTTAAAAAAAATCCAGTGACCCAACTTTTGACACCGTGATCAGAGGCGATTGACTGACGCATCACCTCCTCGTGTGCACCTTGATCCACAGAACCTGTTTTTTCCAGGCTATCTTAAACCCAACTCCGATGTGTAAATAATCATGGCCCATATATCATCCACGCTCCGTCGGATGGGCATCACCACCAACCGAGGCTATTGGTCTGTTGCCCTCTTCTGGCGAAACGCCCGGATGACACGGGAGTCCTTGGATCCCGACATGGAGCCACCCGCTGCTTGGGCCATCAACCCAGCATACTGCATTCAAACATGGTCAATAAGCCATCTGCATACAATGCATATCAGTCAGAAGGAATGGAATGCAACGGATGGGAAGCGGAGGGATCAACATACGTCGACGTCGTTTGCGTTTCTGGCACTGCCAGCCCTGAGACGCTTCACGAATTCGTCCTCTTCCAGACGATCCATCGCCGCCAGCTCCGACCCGACGCCCGAGTCAAAGTGGACAAACGAGCCGGCGTCGAACATGCGCCTCGCCAGGGCGGCCACGAAGCGGTCGTTGGAGAGCTTTTCCATCGCCCGGACCCAGCACGTGTAATCCGGCAGAGAACCGGCCCCCTCGAGCGCGGCGCGCATGTCCCAGACCACAGCCTCAGCCACCCTATCGGCGGGGTGCGGCAGGAAGCGCGCCCACGACGACCTGCGCTTCATCAGACGATCCAGGGCCCGGCCGAACTCGGTCTGGAAATGGTCCCTGAGCTGGCTGATGGCGAGCGGGTGCGTCCTCTTCAACGTGGACACGCCGGCTCCAGGCCCGCCGATATATCGCCCTCCTATGTGAGTCCCCGTCCCCATCACGAAGGACATGGCGGGTGGCTGCCCCATGGCAGCTGGCATCGTGGCCGACGACCATGGCGTTTTTACAGGCAGGGCAGCCGTGTATTCGTCCTGCGGGGAGTGCATCGGGTGCGTTGACGAGTGCGGCGTCAGCAGTTTCGGTCGCGGCGTCAGTTTCGGCCGTGGAGGCTGCGCGACCTTTGGTGGTGGAGGCTGCGCGGCCTTTGGTGATGGAGGCTGCGCGACCTTTGGTGGTGGAGGCTGCGCGGCCTTTGGTAGTGGAGGCTGCGCGGCCTTTGGTAGTGGAGACTGCGCGGCCTTTGGGGGCTTCGAGGGCCGCAGGAACGGATGAAGAACGGGAGTGGGCGGTGGCGCCGATCCGTCGTTTCCGGACAGCTTCATGAGGTTGCCTCGCAGGTGCGCCTTCATGGTCTCGACGTGCTTGTGGTACCTGTCGCCCATCTTGTCGAGGCACTCAATGTCTTCCTCCTCAAACGCGTCGGTGCTCGTGATGGAAAACATGCGGTGGGCGAGCCACGAGTCGCTGAGGATCTCGTCGAGGATGTCGTCCTTGCCGAGCATCTGCATGACGTCGTTGCGCGTCCTCGGTTCGGACAGGGGCGTCAGGAGCTCGTGGAGCCTGGCAGATTGCACGACGGGGTTCTTGGTGTCGACGACGCGCGACGCCAGCTGCGTCTTGAAGATGGCGCGGTTGTACAGGACCTCCTCAAAGGTGCCGCCCGCCATGAAGCGGTACACAAAGACGGGCTTTTGCTGGCCGATCCTGTAGGCGCGGCCGACGGCCTGCTGCTCGTCGACGGGGTTCCACTTGAAGTCGAGGATGACGACCCTGTTGGCGCCGTGGATGTTGAGACCGACGCCGCCGGCGGTGGTGGAGATCAGTAACAGGTCATCGTTATTGGTGTTGAAGTTTTTGACCAGGTTCTGGCGCGACTTGATGACGGTCTGGCCCGTGAGAATGCTGAACTGGCGCTTCTGCGTCCGGAACAGGTTGTCGAGGTAGCTGATGGTCGGGAGCTGCTTGGAGAAGACGAGCACCTTTTCTTTTCGCTTGCGGGCCTCGTCGAGGATCCGGAGCAGGAGCAGGATCCTCATCGAGAGGCGCGGGCTGTCGATGACGCCGGGGTATCTATACGTCATAGAGGCCACGTGCTTAACCAACTCGGCGCTGATGAGGGTCGTGTTCCTGCTTTTTTCCTGCTCCGTGCACTTGGCGATCCACGGGCGCGGGTGGCTGCAAATCAGGCCCAGGCAGCTGATGGCCTCGAACGCGGTCGTGTTTTTCTTGGTCGCCAGCTGAAACTGCGTGTTGCTGCAGTACATTGAGTACATGCGTCTCTGGCCCATGAGGAGCGGGACGGAAATGACAAACTCGTGCTTGGGCGGCAGGCCGTCGGGGATGTCGTAGACGGTGGCGCGGTGGACCTTGGGCCCGACGGTGGACGCCAGGGCGGCGAGGCACGTCAGGGCGATAAACTTTGCCTCCTCGTTGCTCTCGAGCCACAGCCCCTCCTCGATGGGCGTCGCGTACCAGTCCCGAAACTCCTTGACGTCGCCCAGGTAGCCCGGCGAGACCCAGTTGATCATGTGGTAGTACTCCATGACGTTGTTGGCGAGGGGGGACCCGGTCAGGGCGATGCGGCACCGGGTGGTGAAGAGGTCGGCGGCCTGGCGGCGCTTCGAGCGCGGCGCCTTGAGCATGTGGGCCTCGTCGGCGATGACAATGTTGGGCCGCGACGTCAGCAGGCGGCCCAGGTACTCGCTGGCCTCCACCGTCGACGTGAAGCGCTCGTAGCCAATGACGATGACGCCGCCGTTCTCGGCCCATGCCTCGATGATGGCCCTCATGTTTTTAGGCTCGACGACCTTTTGGAACGACCCGAGCACCGCGGACGAGGCCCACTTGAGGAGCTCGTCCATCCAGTTGTCGACGAGGGCGGGCGGGCATATGATGAGCGTTCTGGACTCGCGGAGGTCGGCCGGGATCTGACACGACACCGACTCGTCGGGCGAGGACGCCGCCTCGGCGATGGTGGTGAGCAGCGTCACGGCCTGCATCGTCTTGCCGAGGCCCATGTGGTGGGCGAGCAGACAGCCGCCCAGCCGCTTTCGCGGGTCGAGCACGAGCTGGTTCCACATGAAGCGAACGCCCGAGATCTGGTGATCCTTGATGTTAGTGCCAATGTGGTTGTTGACGTAGATGAGACCGTACTCGTCGTTCTCCTTGGACTCGTTGACGATGAGCCGCGACTGGTCCTGGGACAGCGACGGCTGGGCCGCAAGCTTGGCCCGGAGCGCCTGCGCCCTCTCCTCCTGGCCCTTTTGCAGGTCGGCCTGGTCTTTTCGCTTGCGCGCTGCCGCGCGGTCCATCTGGGGGAGGGTCTTGCCGTCCTTCTTTGGGGGCGAGCCGTCGGCGAGGATCCAGTCATCGGTGGAGACGTGCATGTTCGGTCGCGCAACGTCGTCGTCGCCGCTGTCGTCGTTGTTGTTGTTGTCGTTGTTGTCGTTGTTGCTATCGTTGATGTTGTCGTTGTTGTCGCAGTCGTTGTTGTTGTCGCAGTCGTTGTTGTCGTCGCTGTCGTTGTTGTTGTTATCGTTGTTGTTGCCGTTGTTGTCGTCGCTGTCGTTGTTGTTGTTGTCGTTGTTATTATCGTTGTTGTTGTCGTTATTGTTGTTATTGTCGTCGTGGTCGTTGTTGTCGTCGTGGTCGTGGTCGTCGCCGTCGTCGTGGTCGTCGCCTTCTTCTGGCGCCGCCAGCAGAGGCTTCCGAGGCGGCGTGTCCGCTGCTTCTGGTGGTGGGGTTGTCAAGTCAATAGCCTGGGCCAGGGCCAGATGCGTTTTCGCTTGTTCTGCTTGGTAGCCATCATCGTCATCGTCATCATCAATCATGGTGAGATCCACAATATCGTATGGCTCCACAAACACGGGGCTCTCGGATCTGGAGACGGATGCTGCACCAGCCGGACGCTGCCAGGGGGGGCTGGTGGGACCAGCGCCGCTGCCCACGAGGCCCGCCTGTGGTCCTCGGGACACGTCGGATGGGTCCGGCATGGCAACGTCGCCATCGCCGTCCAAGTGGGCGCCGGCGTCGGGCCTGTTGTTGATGTGGTTGTCGTCGTCGTGTACTATAAAGTCGTCGACGTCCTGCACTATAAAGTCGTCGTCCTGCACTATAAAGTCGTCGTCCTGCACTATAAAGTCGTCGTCCTGCACTATAAAGTCGTCGTCGTCCTCTTCGGAGATGAGTATGTCATCGCCGTCCTCGGTCCGGGGCACAGGCTTTGGCCGCTTGGCAGGGGCGCGAGCCTGCCGAGGCGGGCGGGCAGGTTCCTTGGTCTGGCAGAGCAGATCCAGAAGCCAGGCTTGCTTCTCTCGATCCTCGATGCTGGCCTCCAGGACTGTGGCCTGCCTCTTGACCTCCTGGGGGCTGTTCCACGTCTCCGCCACAATCTCCTTTCTCAGCCGCTGGATGCGCTGGTCCAGGTGTCGGATTGATCCGCTCGCAGCTGCGGCTCGTTGGCGCCGCCTACCCTGGTTCCACGTGCGGTAGGCCTTGCGCTCCTCTCTCGGTCTCCTTGTCTCGGCCCACCTGAGTCTCGTGGCGGCAACGGCCTCGTCGAGTATTCGGTTGACGTCGTCGCTGCCGAGCGCTTTGACTGGCCGAAGACGCTTCGCTTCACGCTCGGCCATCTGCTTCGCTTCACGCTCGGCCATCTCGGCCTCCATCGCCTCCCACGTCTCCTCGTCGTAGTCCTCTTCGTTGTCTGATTCTCCCAGCAGAGGCAGAACGTGGTCGTCTTCCTCGAGCCCGTCTCTGGGCGCGGAGCCGCCGCCCGCCGCCGTGCCAGGCTCGACCGTCGAGCGCTTGAGCAGGAATGACTTGATGACGGCATTGACCTGCAGCCGCCGGCCACGCGGGAGGTGGCGGCCGGCAACGGAGCCAAAGTCACGGTCGTCATCGCCGCCGATACTGGTGCTGGCGTGTACTTTTGGCGACCGAATGTCGAACCTGCTGAGGCTGGCCGCGTCGAGGAAGGCGCCGGGCCTCGCCGGCGTCGACTGCGAGCCAGCACGGGGAGAGTTGGTGTACGGGGCCGGCCGGACTGGCTGGCGGAATTGGCTGACGACATCGGCGTCGGTGGGGAGTGCGAGGCGGCCAATGCCTATTGGCAACGAGGAGATGTTCTCGAGCACGGCCCGTTTTTTGGGGCGGCCTTGCGGCGTGCCAGAGTGAGCAGCAGCAGCAGCAGCAGCAGTGGCAGTGGCAGTGACAGTGACAGCAGGTTCCAGCCGAGGTTTTGGTGGCGGTGACAGGAACTTGGTCTTTGGGGAGGCGTGGCTGCTCCTCCAGGCGGCGTATGCCGGGCTCATGGACTTGAGGTTTTCTATCAGGTCGACAAAGGCCTCTCGGTGCATGTGCTTCACGATGCACAGCTCGTTGAGGAGGCCGGGGAGGAAGCACTCTCGGGTCCTGAGAAGCTCCTCGCCGTCAATGTCCATGTCGGCCAGGGCGGCGGCCAGCCTCTGCAGGTCGGGTACTTTGGCATGCTTCAGATGGGCCCAGAACCGTAGGCTCGTGAGTTCGCGCGCGAGGGTCTCGTTGTCCCATAGGAAAGGATCGTCGGCGCAGTCGACAGGCGGCTCCAACTGGGCCATGGTGGCAAGGCAAACAGACTGCGCAGTTGGTGGGTTAAGATGCGATGCGACGACGCGTCGTCACAGACGAGGAGGGGGTTGAGAGGCCTTGAGAGGGCCTTGAGAAGGCCTTGAGAGGGTCTTGAGAGGGGGGGTCTTGAGAGGGGGTCTTGAGAGAGGGGGGTCTTGAGAGGGCCTTGAGAGGGGCCTTGAGAGAGAATCTTGAGAAGATTTTGAGCTGAAAGACGTGCCTGGTTGTTCTGTGGCTAGGAAGGAGGTGGCGCGCTGGCACGTGCTCGAAAAGAAGAAGATGAAGAAAAAGATGAAGAAGATGAAGAAGATGAAGAAGATGAAGAAGATGAAGAAGATGAAGAAGAAAAAGAAGAAGAAGAAGAAGAGAAATCTGCTGTTGTAATGATAACTGTTTGTTTTCTGGCAGAACCATCTCGCGTCTCGTCGTTTGTTTGTTACGATTGTGCCAGGCTGACAAACAGTCCGAATGGAAGGCTTCTCTTTATCATTACTAACGCACCACCTGATATCTATACATCCAGGCTTCTTCATCTGCTTTCCATCTGATATCTTTTCTTCTGATATCTTGGCACAGAATCATGGCAACGCCTGCACAGTACCCGCCTGCACAGTACCCGCCTGCCCTCTCCGATGCCGAGTGCAACGACCTGGTGAGTACGGCCAGCGACTGGGCCATGGCAAACGGCCTCGCCGTCAGGCCCGCCGCGAGCCTCGTCGATGCGCAGCTGAGCGACATTGCGGCCGTGCACGTGCCGTTGACGCTGTTCCCGAGCCCGTTCCCGAGAGAATGCTTCGAGCAGGCCAGGTCTGTCCAGAAGGCGTACAACCAGCTCTACGCGGCCGTGAGCCGGGACGAGGAGTTTCTCTCCCAGATGGTGAAGGAGTGAGGTCCACCTGGGCACAAGGCAGCTGTCGGGATTCTAACCAGGACGGATTGCCAGCGTTGGCGATAGTGACGTGTTTATTGGGAACCTCTGGAACGTCCATCTCAGGGTCAAGAAGGAGGGGTATACGCAGGTAGCTGGTTTCCTCTCTCTCTCTCTCTCTCTCTCTCTCCCTCTCTCTCCCTCTCTCTCCCTCTCTCTCCCTCTCTCTCCCTCTCTCTCCCTCTCTCTCCCTCTCTCTCTCCCTCTCTCCATCTCTCTCCCTCTCTCTCCCTCTCTCTCCCTCCCCCTCCCCCTCTCACTCACTCACTCTCTCCCCCCTACTAACCCACGCCGCAGCCGCTTTCCCTCGGTCTGTTTCGCTCAGACTACATGGTCCACCGGGATGCGTCCATACCCACCGCCAGGCCCCAAATCAAACAGGTCGAGTTCAACACGATAGCAGCCTCTTTTGGCGGCCTCTCGTCGCAGACCTCCAGGCTCCACAGGTGTGCGCTGCGCGGGGTCCGAGCAAGGAGCAAGGGAGCAAGGGCGCGATGCTAAACATGTCATGTTCCCCAGATACCTCGCGACGACCCGCTATCCTCTGCTCCGGAACGCCGTGACGGACGCGCAGCTGGACCTGCCTCGCAACGACGCCACGCGCAGCCTCGCGGCCGGCATCGTTGCGGCATTCGACGCCTATGGCCCGTCGGACCTGGGATACGACCGCTGCGTCGTGTTCCTGGTCCAGGCAGGCGAACGCAACGTGTTTGACCAGCGGCACCTGGAATACAGCGTGCGGCAGGAGGGGGGCTCGGGCGTGGCTGTGTTCCGACTGCCGTTTGCCGACGTGGCAGACAGGACGAGCATAGCGAGCACGCCAAAGAGGCAGCTGCTGTACCGGCCGCCGACGGACCAGACGACGTTTGAGGTGGCGGTGGTGTACCTCAGGTCAGGCTACGGGCCGGCCGATTACCCGGACGACGGCGCGTGGGAGGCACGCTACCACATTGAGCGATCGGGAGCGATCAAGTGCCCGACCGTGCTCTCTCAGCTGTCTGGGGCCAAGAAGGTGCAGCAGGTGCTCGCCACGCCAGCATCAGAATCATCAGAATCCATCCTGGACCGCTTCATGGCCCACGACAAAGACACCAGCCGCCGTCTGCGCGAGACGTTTACAAACATGTACCCCATGGATGCCTCCGACGCAGGCCTCGAGGCACGCCGGCGCGCACTCGATCCGGAGCGCTGCAAATCCCATGTTCTCAAGCCGCAGCGCGAGGGCGGCGGCAACAACATCTACAGGAGCGCCATCCCCGGCTTCCTCAGGTCCGTGCCCGAGGCCCACTGGGCGTCTTTTGTGCTCATGGAGCTCATCACGCCTCCTCCCGTGCACAACTGCATCCTGCGAAACGGGCGTCTGGAGCAGGGAGGCGTCATCTGCGAGCTCGGAGTGTACGGGACCTGCCTCTGGGACCAGACGACGGGCGAGCTCGTCAGGAACAACGAGGCAGGCTATCTGCTCCGCACCAAGGGCGACCAGAGCGAGGAGGGCGGAGTTGCGGCCGGGTTCGGGAGCATGGACAGTGTTTGTTTGGTTTAGCATTTCTATTTATATCGCCGCTTACGTGTAATAAATGATATTTTGGTAATGGCTCGCACGTGGTTGGTCGAAAGGCTCTCACATCAGCGAAAAGGAGAAAGCAGTACTATCCCTTGTTGTCAGTAGGCGAAATCGTCCCTGGCTCTCATTTCGTTGCTTTCGTTACTGTCGTCACTTGTACCTCCTTGGACGTCAGGTGATATCCATCGTCTGCCTTTTTTTCCCTCCCTCTCTCTCTCTTCCTCCTCCCCATCATCCTCCCTCCTCCCCATCATCCTCCCTCCTCCCCATCATCCTCCCTCTTCCCCACCCTTCCCCCCTGCAAAATGGAGTCCGTCCTGCGACAGTCCAAGGCCATGTGTCCCTTCCTCAAGAAGGCGTCGCCAGCTACCCTGCGTGCTCTCTCGACGGCGCCGCCGCCCGCCGCCTCGTCGCCCGGCGGGGGCCCCATGTCGAGGCTCCAGGTGCTTGCCCACCGGTGCCCCGTCATGAGCAAGGCCATGGCCGTGCAGTCGGCCCGCTCGACCACCCGCGGCATGGCCACCAAATCTGGCGGTGCCGCCATCAGAGCAAAGCTGCACACGACGCGTGCCCAGGCCGCGCGCCCTGTCGACGCTCCGTTGTTTGACCGCGTCAGCGTCAGCGGGCGAGGTAAGCTGATAACCTGTACACCCATTCCTTGCTGACTCGTCTTCTTGTAGCCATCCCGTTCCCTCCCGGATACCCCGGCAGGGCTCCCCCAGCCCCCGCTCCGCAGGCCCCCGTCGTGGCGCCCTCCCCCCCCAGGTTCGACTACGAGGCCTTTTACGCAGCAGAGCTCGACAAGAAGCACAAGGACAAGTCGTACCGCTACTTCAACAACATCAACCGCCTCGCCAAGGAGTTCCCCCGCGCGCACATGGGCGACCGCAACGGCCGCGTCACCGTGTGGTGCGCCAACGACTACCTCGGCATGGGAAGCAACCCGCTCCTGATCAGCAAGATGCACGAGACGCTCGACGAGTACGGCGCCGGCGCCGGCGGCACGCGCAACATCTCGGGCCACAACCGGCACGCCGTCGAGCTCGAGGACACGCTGGCCAGGCTGCACGCCAAGGAGGCGGCCCTCGTCTTCAGCTCGTGCTACGTCGCCAACGACGCCACCCTGGCCACGCTCGGCAGCAAGCTCCCCGGCTGCGTCATCCTCTCGGACAGCCTCAACCACGCGTCCATGATCCAGGGCATCCGCCACTCGGGCGCCAGCAAGATGGTGTTTGCGCACAACGACGTGGCCGACCTCGAGGCCAAGCTGGCGTCGCTGCCCGCCCACGCGCCCAAGATCGTCGCCTTCGAGTCCGTCTACAGCATGTGCGGCTCCGTCGCCCCCATCGCCGCCATCTGCGACGTGGCCCAAAAGTACGGCGCCATCACCTTCCTCGACGAGGTGCACGCCGTCGGCATGTACGGCCCCAGCGGCGCCGGCGTGGCCGAGCACCTCGACTTTGACGCCCACGCCCGCGGCCAGCCGCGCGGCACCGTCATGGACCGCGTCGACATCATCACGGGCACGCTCGGCAAGGCGTACGGCTGCGTGGGCGGCTACGTGGCCGCCAGCGCCAGGCTCGTCGACATGATCCGCTCCCTAGCCCCGGGCTTCATCTTCACCACCTCGCTCCCGCCCGCCACCATGGCCGGCGCCAAGGCCGCCATCGAGTACCAGATGGCCTACGACGGCGACCGGCGCCTGCAGCAGCTGCACACGCGCGCCGTCAAGGAGGCCCTCGCCGCCCGCGACATCCCCGTCATGCCCAACCCCTCGCACATTGTCCCCGTCCTCGTCGGCGACGCCGACCTGGCCAAGCACGCGTCGGACACGCTGCTGCGCCAGTACGGCATCTACGTGCAGTCCATCAACTACCCCACCGTGCCTGTTGGCCAGGAGCGCCTGCGCATCACGCCCACCCCGGGCCACACGCGCGAGTACCGCCACGAGCTGGTGCGGGCCCTGGACGACATGTGGGCGCGCCTCGACATCAAGCGCACGTCGGACTGGGCCGCCCAGGGGGGGTTCGTCGGCGTCGGCGTCGGCACCGCCGAGCACGAGGAGCCGCTGTGGACCGACGCCCAGCTCCGCATCCAGGCCATCGCCGACGAGGTGCGCGCCCACGCGCCTGCGTGCAGCATCACCGAGGCGGTGCTGGAGCGAGACATTGGCGTTGGTCGTCGGCCCATGGTGGCCGGCGCGGCCTAGGGCGGGTCGAGAATGTAGTTTACCAGATCCTACATACTCGTTTGATATTGCCTCTTTATACATTCAAGGAATGGGCTGGCTGGCAGCCTATATCTGGATCAAGTTGATTTCCGTCTGTCCTATACATTCGAGGAAGATGTCTGTCAGGTTAGTTATATCGTTATAGGTGTCCAGATGGTGGAGCGGTTGCTTTCTTTCTGGCTACCTGTATCTGAATCCAAACATAAAGAGGGTAGATCAAAGTCTATGTATTTATTTATTATTAAATATGTACACCCGACCTGGGCCACGATAAACAATACACTCTGTGTTTGAAGCTCATCAACCAGTATAAATTTTCGTCTATTTCAATAGTCTATTTCACATATTACGTTATATGGGTATATGGAATACATCATTATGTCCTCCATATATACGCCCCGCCTTTTCATCTATCCATCACTCATCACTCTGTCCTCAGTCCATCTCATCACTCTGTCCTCAGTCCATCACTGTCCTCAGTCCATCTCATCACCTCCCTTCCAATGAGTCGCCCCTCGGCCGTGTCCGCCCTCTTCCACAGACCCGCCCGCTTCGCTTCAAATATCAATATGGGAACGCCCTCTCCGGTCCGGCGGCGTAAGTTGACCTCCTCTCCTATATATATAATAGTCACTGACTGCTCAAAGCCAATGTCGCCCTATTGTCAGTATACAACCATCCCCAGCCATCCGCATCCTAACAACCCCAAGCGTATGCGACATGCAGGAAAAGTTCCGCCCCGTCATATGGGAGTTTGAAACAATGTGCGTATATATATTTGTGTGCGTGTGTATATGTACTGACCAGCACAGCACCAAGTCGGCCCAGAAAATGCTCAAGGCCGCCAACATCCTCAGCATTCCCATCCACGCCACGGTGCAGAACCAGGCGCGCCTCGGCGCCACCGTGCCGGAGCTGGCGTCGCTCCTCCCGGCCTCGGCCCCGCCCGTCGTCGACAAGTCGTGCTTCAGCATGATGGTGCCCGAGATTGCCGCGCGCCTTGCCGGCTCCGAGCGCAAGGAGCAGTGGACCGTCGCCGTGCTGGGCATCGAGGCGCACATCTGCGTCGCGCAGACCGCCCTCGACCTGCGCGACGCCGGCCACCGCGCCTACGTGCTCGCCGATGCCGTCAGCAGCTCCAACAGGGACGAGGTGCCGCTTGCGCTGGCCAGACTGCGTGCCGAGAACGTGCGTGGCGTCCGCGACACGGGCGAGGGCGGCGTCGGCACCATCACCGTCACCAGCTGCGAGTCCTTCCTGTACGAGATCATGCGCGATGCCTCCATCCCCGAGTTCAGCCGTGTGCTCGCCCTTGTCAAGGAGTCTGCCCAGGACACCAGGATCGCCGCCGAAACCTTGTTATCAAGATTGTGATTGCACACAACACGTCGCCTGGGTGTGGGTATGGGTATGGGTATGGGTATGGGTATGGGTATGGGTATGGGTATGGGTATGGGTATAGGTATGGGTAGTATCATGGATTTATATTTATGTGCTGTTTTCTATGTGATTTTTTTTATTAGAAAAAAAGGACAAAAAAAAGACCCCCGAACTTCTGCTGCAGCGGCGCTGCTTCCCCTTCCTTCGCGTCCCGGCAGTGTGCTGAACGCCCTCGAGGTCGCAACGGTTCCTTATTCGGCCGTCGCTGTCGGTGTCTTGGCATTGTTCATCCACGAGAATGCCGATGCTCCTCCGATAGGGTTCGCCGTGTGGGGTGCCGCCGGGTTTCCTCGGGAATCGTGTGGTGTGTGCAAAGGCTTAAACTCGTGACCGCCTATGCTCACGCTTCTCCGAGAGTCCAACTGCGTGCCGACGCTGGCAGCGCCGTCGCCCTTGTCTGCTCTGTCTGCTCTGTCTGCTAACCTGCCGCCCTTGTCGGACCTGTCGGACCTGTCCCCCCTTCCCCCTCTCTCCCCCCTCTCCCCCCTCTCCC
>JAOYNU010132075.1:0-25595 GCA_026745395.1 Tympanopsis confertula | reverse complement strand
TTTCTAAGTTCCCCGAAGATAACGGCGTATTTTTTTATCCGGAAAAAGTAATTTTTATTAGCTATTACGTCGATAATTTAGTAGTTTTTAGTCTAGACGAAAATACTATAAATATAGTTATAAATAATATTAAAAAGAACCTTAAAATATAATATATAGAAAGACTAAGAACTTTTCTAGGTTAAGAAATAGATATTAACTACGAAAAAGGGGAAATAACTATTATATAATAAAAGTATAAATAATCTCTTTAGGATATATATAATAGTTATTACGAGAAAACTCGTATTAGAGATATACCGAGTGACTATACTATACTAAGTACTACGTTAGATATCCTAGCTACTAAATTAGAAATTAAAGACTATTAAAAATAAATAGGGTTACTACTATATCTAAGTATTAAAACTAGACCTAATCTAGACTTCTATATTAATAGATTCTTAAGATTTAATAATAATCCTACTAGTATCTATTTTAAAGCTCTAGAAAAAGTATAGGGTTATATAAAAAATACCCCTAGAAAAGGAATTAAATATACTACTAAAATAGATTAACTATAGCTTAAATCCTATACGGACTTAGACTAGGGTATTACTAGGTAAGACCCGTTGGACCTAAGAGGTTATGCTATGGGCACGTGACTATATTACGAGCTAGGATACCCTACTTTAGATCCTACGAGAGCTTTATTTTAGTTTACTCTTATTATCTAATTAATAAAAGTCTATTAGTACTTTAAACTACTATTTCGTAGTATATTACTATTAAAAATTAATTAAATCTTTTTTTTAAACTTTTACTAGTTTCTAAATTAATAATTTAACTTTTTCTAAAGTTCTATTCCTTATTATTATCGAGTTAATTAATTTAAGTACTTCGTATACTTCTAAATTAAGTAATCCGTATACCTCCGATTAAGTTATCCGGGCTTCTATCTAAATTATTTAAGTTTCTATTTAAATTATTTAGGCTTCTAATAAAATACTTTATATTTCCGAATTCCTCGTTTTACGAATTAATTAATACTAAATTAATAAGAGCTTCTATTAGGTAATTTATATTTTTAATAAAATCTTCTAATTACTTATTACTTTTATAGTAGGCCCCGATAATATTAATTCTAATACTAATATTATTATAACTTTTAAATTACTTATATTATTACTAAGAATTTTAAATTTATTTACTTCTATACTTTCTTTACTAATACTTTTTATTTTACTTTTTATACCTACTATTATAAAAGCGTATACTTATTTACTTTTACTTACCGAGTTTAATAGCTCTAAATTAGAGTATTAAAACTAATAAAATAAAACTCGTATAAAACTCCGAATCGATAGAAATATACTCGGAGGTATTTTTAGTTAAATTACTACTTTTTTTATATTTTTAAAAAGCTCGGCTAATAGAAATTATACCTTTTTTATTAGTACTAAGTTTAAAAAAGATATATTACTACTCTCGAATATCTAGACTTATTTAAATCGCCTTTATACTAACCCCGACTATAAATATACTACTTATACTAAATAGACTAATTTAAAGTAAAGAACTTCGGATTTCGATACTTATTATACTAAAATTAAACGCCTACTAACGGAAACTAATAGCCTAGAATAGGCTAAAAATATTAAAATTAATAACCTCTATTATAGTATAAGTTAATTAATTCGAAGTACTACTATTAGTAAAATTATTAAAAATATACTTATAGAATAAATTTAATACTATTACTATATTTAGGTTAATTTATAAATTTAAAAAGCCTTTTCTACTATTTATACTATATTATATTTACTATCTCCTACTTATAGTAGTACTACTATTACTATTACTACTACTCCTTTACTTTATAATCTAATAGAAATTAATTCGAATATTACTTATATTTAAGTTCCTATTATATATACTCGAAAGAGTATATTAAACCTAAATAAATACCTAATCGGCCCCGGTCTTTTTTCGGATTCCTAGTCTTATAAAAAGTACTTAAAATAAGTATTATAAGAGGAAATCGAATACTAAAAGCTTATTAATATATATTTCTATTATAAATATCTAAGCTATATTATTTCGCTTTACCCTTTTAGAAGAATAAGAAAACTACTATTAAAATTACTACTACTTATATTAAACCCGTTTTAAATACTACTACTAAAGAACTAGAAA
This sequence comes from Tympanopsis confertula, assembly GCA_026745395.1. Lineage (NCBI taxonomy): Eukaryota > Fungi > Ascomycota > Sordariomycetes > Coronophorales > Scortechiniaceae > Tympanopsis > Tympanopsis confertula. Next base: position 23,420 of record JAOYNU010132075.1, on the reverse strand, counting down.
ACTAGTCGCTTTTATACTAAATCGCGTATAAGAGTATAAGAAAACTTAATTAGAATACTAGGAGTATTAAGAAAAGACTAAGAAAATAGATCTACTTTTTTTTAAAATAGATATTATAATTAATCGGATAGGTTATACGAAATACTTATTTAATTTAAATTACTCTTCTAGTATTCTAGTTAATAATAAACTAGTAAATTATTTAAACTTTCTATATTTTAAAATAGAACTTAGAATATTAAAAAGAGTTATTAGAATCGCTAGAATTATAGATAAAGTAGTATACTTCGAAATAGATATTAAAGGATACTATTAGTACTACTAATATACTTATTATATAGTAAAAGCTAGCTAAGACTTTATACTAGGGCTCCTTTAGTTTATAGAAAATACTATTACCTACGATAAATTATCTAATACTACTTTTATTTTAATTTCTAAAATTATTATCTATTACTCGAAAAAGTTTATTTATAATACTAAACTAGTAATTATAGTCGTTATAACTACTAAAATTCGGCGTACGAAAAGATAAGATCTAAGAGCTTCTAAAATCTTTACTACTAGTTTAAAAGATATTAAATATACTCTTAAGAATAAAAAAGAACTAATACTAGAATAAATTTATAAATACCTACTACTTTAATATATTTAATTCTAGGATACTTTTATATACGAAAAAGAAGAACTACTACCTTACTAAAACGAACTAGATATAAATATCGAACTAATTAAAAGAACTAATAGAAAAGACCTAAAAATACTATAAGGACCCCTATATAGTATATTATAAGATAAACTTCTCGTACTATAAAAGACCCTAATAGACCTCCTCGAAAAAGGTTTTTTATATACTAGTTAATTAGCTATTACCGCCTTTATATTATTCGCTTATAAACCCGGTAGAGGGTTACGATTCTATATCGACTATAGGGCTCTAAATAGCTTTATAAAGTACGATTATTACCCTTTACTACTAATCGGAGAGATTTTATATTAAATTAGAATAGCTATATAGTATATAAAACTCGATATAAAAATAGTATTCTATCGAATCCGTATAACTAATAAGGATATCTAGAAAACGGCCTTTCGTATATATTATAGTTTATTCGAATAAGTCGTTACCCTTTTTAATCTCGTAAATAGTCCTTCTATATTCTAATATTTTATAAACTAAGTTCTTCGTAATCTTCTCGACTACTATATCTTAATTTATATAGATAATATCTTTATCTATATAGAGGGTACCCTCGAAAAATATTAGATTTAGGTAAAAGAAGTACTTTCGTATCTCGAAAAAGCTAACCTATACTTAGATATCTCGAAGTATAAATTTAAAATTAAAAGTATTAAATACCTTAGTTTAATCGTTATAACTAAAAAAAGTATATTAATAGTTCTTATTAAAGTCGCTACTATTTACGAATAAGAAGCTCCTATAAATATAAGAGGTATAAGAGGATTTATTAGTTTTATTAACTACTACTATAAGTTTATATAGGATTTTAGCGAGCTTATAAACCCCTTTTACTAGCTTATAAAAAAAGATACGGTATTTAAGTAATTAGAAACTATATAAAAGGCTTTTAAAACCCTTAAAGAATATTTCTTAGCTAGTAGAGCGCTTACTTATTAGGACTTTAACCGAAATACGCGCGTCGAATATAATACTTCTAAATTCGCTATCGGAGAATAATTAGTTTAATAATATAATACTCTTTAATACCCTATTATTTTCTTTTTATATAAGATATCGCTAGCCGAATAGGACTACCCGATCTACGATAAGGAATTTCTCTTAATTATTACCGGAATTACTAAATAGCGCGTAGAACTACGTAATTTAACTTTTTTAATTATTATAACGGATTATAAGAACCTAGAATACTTCTATAAGAAGAGATACTTATCGGAATACTAAGTACGCTAGATAGAGCTACTAGAAGTACTACTTTAATAGAAGATAGTTTATCGACCTAGTAAACTATTTTAGATCCTAAATACTCTCTCGTATATAAATACTTACGATAATAGTTCTAAATACTCTAAAAACTAGTATTTATAGTTTTAGAAAAAAAACTAGGACCCTATTATAATAACTTTAGTAATAGATAATAGAATATAACTTTTTCGTTAAATAGAACTTCGAGATTTATAAGAAGTTATAAGAGTAATAAACCCTTTATACGAAGAGTTTATATAACTAATTCTTAAAAAAACGCCGATATTCCCTTCGAAATTAGTACCTCCTACGATAGCCTAGATCTCGGAAGTATCGGTTAATAAATCCTAACTCTTTCTATATAATAAACTATAGATCTTAAAATATAAACCTCTCTATATAGTTTTAATTTAATAGTATTACGATTTAGTTATTAGAGGATACTTTAGCTATAAAACCCTTATTTTAATACTTATACGATAATTCTTCTAGTAAAGTCTCGGAATAAATACTTATAAATTTATAAAAGCCTATTCGATATACGGTAAAACTAAAATCTAGAGGTAAAAAAAATACGGTTTACTATAACCCCTACCGATACTATTACGAAACTAGGGCTCTATTTTAATAGACTTTATAATATATTTACTAAACGAATAGGGTTATAAGTAATTATTAGTAATTACGGACTACTTTTCTAGAAGCCCTATCCTAATACTATTAAGAATAGGGGAGGTAAATAATATAATTAAAGTATTTTTAACTTATATTTATATATACTATAGACTTTTTAAATTAATTATTTTAGATAGAGGAGGGTAATAGATTAATAATTTCTAGAAACGCTTCTACGAGCTATTAAAAATCGAAAAAAAGCTCTTAACCGCCTACTATCCGTAAACTAATAGTACTACTAAAAAGATAAATTAAGAAGTATAATAGTTCTTATACTATTATATTACCTTTAGTTAATAGGACTAGGCTATTTAGTTACTAGTAGTTTAGTTAGTTTTTAATAACTAGCCCTAGTATACGAGAAAAAGTATTTTACTTTTCTTTACTATTTATAGTTATAATATAGACCTAATCTAGATAGACGAAAATTAGAGTAAATCTAGTAGTAAATATACCGTAGCTAAAAATATAGTTTTAAAGCTCTAAGAGATCTAATAATAGGTAACTACTACTCTCGTAAATAGTTAATAAGTAATAGAAAAGTAAGCTAACTAATATAAATACGCCGCCGAGAACTTTAAAATAGGTAATTAAGTATAGTTAGACCTTAGAAATATCTAAATAGGGTACTTAAATAAGAAATTAGACTAGTTATACGCGAAATATATAATTACGAATATAATTATACTAAATATCTACGAACTAAATATCCTTATTAGTATTTATAATCGCTTTTATTTAGACCTCCTACGCTCGGTAGAATACGAAGGCCTACTATCGTAACGCCCTTACGATAAGATAACCCTACTAATTATAGTCGATAGAGAATACGAATTCCGAGTAGAGGCGATCTTTGTCACGGTTAGAACCGGCGTAGGTGTGTAGTAGAGCTACGTAGGGAGTGACTAGGTATACGTAGGAAGAGGTAGTTAAAGTTGCGTATTTCTTACTCTTTAACCTTACGGTCTAATCTTAATAAGAATAATAATCTTTAAAAGAGAAGGGTTTTTTCTATACGTCGTAGCCTCCTTTTTTAAGCTTTTTTTTTTCTTATACGTTACCTTTTATATTAAATTATATATCCTATTCCGTCCCTCGCGTTAGGTTACGTATCCTACCCCCTAAATCGTACTAATATACCGAGATCTTCTTTATTACTATACTCTTAGCTATAATAAGATACCCCTTTCTCTTTATAACTACTCTAGCTATATATAATAGCTTTTCTTTCCTATATATCCTATTATAGGTCTTATATAAATAGATATATAGATATATATATATATATTAGATAAAAGTATAACTCGCTTATTATAGCGGTTATTAGCCTATATCTAATATAAAAGAAGTTTATCTTCCCTATTATCGTACGCGAGGGCTATCCCTTATAGTAACTCTTCTAGTAACTAGGGTACTTCCTATATATAGGGAGAGTAGACTTATAGTACCTCGTAAAGGCTACGACCCTTTTAACGACGATACCGTCCCGATAACTATATAAAGGTAATCCCTTTCTTCTTATACTAGGAGACTTCCCTCCTAAGCGTAGTTATATATAATATATTATATATCTAGGGGCTAGTAAGTATAATATAATATAAGGTTCGTAGCTTTTATTACTAGTTTATTATCCCCGAAGCGGGCTATATAACTATCCGGTAGGTATATACGGAATATATAAAGTATTATCTCCTTCGTATTCTATTCTTAGGGTAGATACGTAGGATATATTATCCTTTTCCTAGGTATTCTCTTCTTAAAAGTAGATACGTAGAATATATCGCCTTTTCTTTCTAGGTATTCTATTCTTAAGGGTAGATACGTAGAATATATCGTTTTTTTTCCTTCTAAGTATTTTATTCTTAAGGGTAGATACGTAGAGTAGTAAAATATATAGGGTTAAGTACTTACCTTCCCTCGCGTTATTATAGATATAGGTATATCTATCGAATAGATACTTTCGTAGACGAGCTTCGTAATAGTTAATTTAATATATTATATAGGTTAGGCCTCCCTCGCGCCTTTTTATATCGATAAAGGTTACTATAGTTATTATAAGGTAGTACGGACCCTTAAAATAATATATTCTATAGCCTATATAGTAAAAATTTCGACGTCTTTTCTTTTTTCTCTTTTTCTAAACTTCTCTCGGCTACCTATACGTATATTCTTATCGAGTATCCCCTCGCTAATATTCTAGAGTTCTTCGATAGTACGAGATTTTCCTTTACGTATCGGTTACTCGCTCCCTCGATTATATCTTCGTCTCCTACGGGTATTCTTACTAAATTTAAAGCTCTCGTACTTATATAAGAGAGCTACTTTATATAATATAACTAATAGTAATAATTACGTACTTTTTAGTTCTTTAAGTATTTTTATTCTTTTATATATCGGGTCGTAGGGATATTCTTCTCGTACTAACTCTTTTATATACTTAAAGATAAGGAGGCGTTATACTTATATATTTAATACGAGGATAGCCTATTTAATAAAAGCTTAGGAATTCGCTATAAATATCTTTTCGGGAAATCTACTTATTATCCTTTATACGTACGGAAATCCTTTTTACTAGGAAACCTAAACGAAGGATATAACTACTAATACGTAGGTATTCCTAATTAGTATTTCCCTTTTCGCGATAAGTATTTATAAGCTCGAGATAATCTAGATATATCTATAAGTATCCTCCTTTATTATATATTCTTTTTTATTCGTTTTATATATTTTTCTAATTTCTATATAGGATATACCTTATAGACTCTCGCCGGGTAAGCTACTACTATAATACGTAGGCGTCTACTTCCGTTTTCTTTTACTAGTTAGGAGGCCTAAAAGGTATTTTACAGCCTATAAGAGGGTCTATAGTTTAGCCTACTTATATATATAACTATCCGGGGCTTATTTAGCCTACTACCCTTACCTATTATCGCCCCTACTATACTTCTTATATAGCCTACTATTCTACCTACGCCTATTTCCTCCTCTACCTCGGATTCTAATACTAATATCCTTATTATCGTTTCTACTATTACCCCTACTCCTACTTCTCTTTAGCTTTATAAGGGTTCCCTACCGAGCGAGTTAGAGCTCTTACGCCTTAAAGTCGAAGTACTATATAAAGAGGTCCTTATAGGCTACGTATACTTCCGTAAACTCCTCGCCTTTAGTAAAAGCCTTTTTACTACTTCTATAAGGATATAGACTAAGCTTAACCTCCTATATAAGGATATAGCTCGAGCTCTTAATATACGTATTATTATTATAATTAATAGGAAGCCCGCGCCTATATAAGGAGAAGAAGAATACGTAGGACGAGCGGAGGAAATTTATATAGAAGAAGAAGAAAGTATAAAAGAAGAAGAAGAGGATAATATAAAAGAAGAAGATATAAATATAAAAATAGCCGAAAGTATAATAGAATTAAGTAAGTAGATCGCCGAGGAGTTCGGTAGTACTATAGTATCCCTATCTTTAGAGTAAATAAATAGTTCTCCTCGTAATAGAGTAGTTAGGCTTTCGTATTCTTATATTATATTTTCGTTTTCCTTTTATTAATTCCTCTTTCGCCTAGGATATATACCCCTTTTTTTTATATACTTACCCCGAGTATATTAACTATACTACTTAGGAATTTTAAATTTTTTTACCCTTTTATCGTATTCCTCTTATACGGATTTATCTATAAATACGCTTCGGGGTTCCTATATCTTTTTACCTATCTTCTAGTATAGGAGATACTCTCTTTTCGGCTTTAGTTTACCTATATAAACTAGGATATCCGTCTATTCCTATATTTCTTTATTATTAAAAGGGTTATCTAAGGGTATCTAAGGAGTCTCTCCTTCGTATATCTTATAAGATTATAACGAAAATAAATTAAATATATTATATATACGTATATTTACTAGGAGGTTTAGCTATATAGTATTTCCGGAGTCTTTTACTTCCGAGATCTCGTAAAGTCTTATCTATTTTTCCGCGAGCTTCTTATATAGCTTTTATAGACGGATATTCTTTATACTTAGAAGGACCTAATCTCCTACTATATATATAAGTAGGGTTATCTTCTTATCGTACTATAGCTTTATCCGGATCTAGGCTTTTAGTAGTAGCTCCCTCGTAAATTCTTTTTCTTCTTTTATTTATTCTATATATAAGGTAGTATTTTCTATAAGTTCCCCTACGTATAGGATATCTATAAAGGGTTATCGAAGTATATATCCTAAAAGAACCCTAACTAGTATATCGTTAAGACTAGAGTACTTCGCGGTATTCTAGGTTACTTATACTAAAAAGAGGTAGAAGATCTAGTCTAGCTAATCCTTCGTATAGTAGTTATATAAGTACTATTCGATAATCTAATTTAGGTACTCGGTCTAATTATCTATTTCGGGGTAGAAGGCTATACTAAGTTTCTATTTTACTTAAAGCTCGTAGTAGAAGGTCGTCTACTATCCGCTCGTAATCCTAGTATATAAACGTATCGTAGATAAGGTATAGATACGGTATAGATCGCGTATAGTTAATTAAAGCTTCTATTATAATTATAGTAGTATAACCTCTACGAGAAGCTAGATCCCCTTTTTCTAGTAGGTTCCCCTTTTATCCTTATATAGGCGCGTACTTCCTAGCTACTTCTTTTATTCCCTTTAGACTATATCCCTAGTTTATAGGCTCTATCTAAGACCCTTTTTATCCCTTATATAGCTAGCTAGTATTATCTACTATACTATACTCGTACTAGTCTATAATAGAGTACCCCTTCTACTAGTAGGTTACCCCGATATACTTACCGTATACGGTAGCCGTAGTTTAATATTTATCCTTTTAATAAAGTATTATTATAGTATAATTTAAGTATAGTTAGTATATCGTATAACTCTCCTTTTTTAAGTAGAAAAATACTTCGTAAAGCTCGGGGTTAGTAATATATAATATTTATTTAGTCTCTTCTAGGGGTTAGGGCTAGTTTAATAAGTACTCTTTCTATTTTACGTAAGATCTTATAGTAATAGTATAACTTCTTTATCTAAATCTTATAACTCTTTTCTATTTTTTCTTATTCTTCTTCTTCTTCTTCTTTAGTACTAGTACTAATACTAGTACTAGTATTATTATATCTTATTTAGTACTTATTTATAAAGCTATAAAGGAGGCGGTATATAAGAAAAACGAAGAGGAGGCTAAGTAGAAGGAGGAGGAGAATAAGAAGAGAGAGGTAGCGGCTAGGCGTAAAGAGGATACTAAGAAAAAGGCGAAAATAGCTAAAAGTACTATAACGATACCGGGAGAGTATAGTTCTACTAATACTACTACTAATAATACTCGTAACTCGCTATATTATTTACTATTAATCTCTAAAAGTAATAATAATAATAATAATAGTATTATACCTATACCTCGGCGTAATATTAAGTAGTTAGCTCGTATAATAACTACTTCTCCTCTATATCCTCGATACGAGATTATAGGCCTTATATAGTATACTTTTTACTAACTATTTCTTATAATATCTTTCTTTATTAATATAGTATTTTTCGCTCTCTAAGAACGTTCTACTATACGCCTAATACGTCTAAAAACTCGTAGACTAGGGTTATTAGACTAATACCTCTAGATACTAGCGATATTATATCCCTCTTAGTCGTACGTATCTTATTTTATCTATATACCTTCGATACGCTACTAATATATATCTCTTTAGTATATTTAATTAAGTATTAGTATTACTAATATATAAGTAGTTATAGCGGGTACTACTATAACTAGATATTTAGCCCCGAGATTAGCGATACCTAGGATTAGTTCTATAATTACCGCCGAGCTAGTATAGATAAAAAATTTACTATATATACCTTTCTCCCCCGTCTCGGTATACTAGCTATACGGACTATTATAGATACTACTAAGATCCGTAAAAAGGGTAGTAGTAGTAATAATAGTAATAATAATAATAATAATAATAATAATAACGATAAGCTCCGAGACTATCTCGAGGGTCTAGAACGCCGCGTTACTAGGACTCTACTAGAGGCGCTAGATAAGTATATAGAGCTCGTCTATAGCCGTCTTAACTATTTAATAGGTCTAACTAATAATAATAAGGGTAGGGGCGAGGGCGAGGATAAGGATAAGGGTAAGGATAAAAGACCTAGGGCTAGGGGTTATTCTTCTTGTATCTAATAAGTATTCGAATAGGGGATATACTTAACCTATTTTATAAATCTATTAATAACTACTAAAATCGAATTATAGTACCCGCCTCTCTTAGAGGATACTAGTAGTAGGTCTATAATAAAATTAATAGTAATCTCTTACTATAGGCCTTAAAGAATAGGTAGGGGTTTAAGTAAATTATATAGTTTCTTTAGTAAGGGCTTAGACGCCTAATATATACTATAAGTACGTACCTACTACTTAGTATCCTTATTAATACTAGGCTAGAAAAACGTACTTTTAATACGAGCTACTATCCTAGATATACCCTAATACCTAGTATACGGGTTATTATAGTATAAGCGTAATACTTTAGTTTTTAGACTATTTAGGGTATATACTTTACTATTCCGATAGAGTAGACCGTACTTTTTAAGCTAAATAATCGATCTAGCTCTCCTAGATATCTTTTTAATAAAGGATATCTAGGACTATCTCTATTTAGTAATAAAGGTATCCCCTTAATATACCTCGCGGAGTACGTCTTTAAATATAGTATTTTTAACGAAGTCTAATTATAGATTTAAGTTAAAGAGCGTAATACGTACTACTTTACTATCCTCTTTAAAGGTAGGGTTAGCCGTTTCTCCCCGTCGATAATAGAGGATATTATAGACTATCTTCCCTAATAGTAGGAAAACCTAAGGTATATACTTAGATTACTATACTATTACTTATATATCCTATTACTAGCCTTAAGGGTCCCGTCTCTTTAAATTAGATATAGAGGTATTAATTTAAAAAGCTTATAATATACTATTAGAATACCGGCTTTAATTTAAAAAGAGTATCCTATAATAAGGTAATACTTAATAAAACTATTTAGTACTATTACTATATATTTAGAATACTTCTATAGTATAATATTTTTATTTATAAAATACGATTAAAACTAAAGTATAATAGCCTATCTCGCTTCTCTTCTTTCTATAGGGTTATTAAAATCTAGCCTTTACGATAAAAGATCTACTAAGTTCTTCCGCCCCGGGAGATAGGTAATTATAAAATTAAAAAGAGCTAGATATAATAATACTATTACTTACTTTAGAGATAACTAGGGGTTTAATAATAGATACTTAATATTTAGATAATTTATTCTTATATCTATAAGTACTAAAGAATATATAAAGTAGTACTTCTAAATCTTAAAACTCTCGTAGATAATTAGAAGCTCTACGTCTAGGGTATTATAGCGTAATTTAGTATTCTTAAGTTTCCTAGATATAAAGGCTATAAAAGCCTATACCCTTATAGGCTACTTCTAGCTAAGGATAGCTCTAATTATAAAATCTAAGGTATCGGTCTTAATATAGATAGGGTACTTAGGCCGGAAGTAGACTAGTATACTAGCTTCTATAAAGGCTTTTTTTAGTTCTTCTACTACTTACCGGCTTTTATCCCCTATATCTAGGGGTCTTATACGGAGCCGTTTTCCTTAAATCTTCTTCTATCGAGTTATAAAAAGCTTCTTATATATAGTTATAGTATTATCCTAGTATATTAGGTTATTTAAAAAAGCTATAATTCTACTATAGTTCTTAATAAACTATCTATAGTAATTAGTTAATCTAATAAACGATATAATATCTTATACTAATCGAGGCTCGGGCTAATCGAGTATCTCCTTAACCCTTATATAATTTATACTAATTCCCCTAATACCTATAACTTAATTAAAATAGCTTACTTTATTAGTCTCGAATTTATACTTCTTAGGGTTCCCGTAGAGGCTAGTATCTTAAAGGGCTTTAAAAATCGTTTTAATATAGTTAATATATTCTTCTAGTATATTACTATAAATAAGTATATTATTTATATATACGATATAGTAGGTATTTATAAAGTCTTTTAGGATATTTTTTATATAATTTTAGAATATACTAGGTATATTTATAAGCCCGAATAGTATTACTATATATTTAAAGTATTTATATCGATATCTCTATATTATCTTCTACTTATCGCCTTCGCGAATATATATCCTATAATATACGTTCTTAAGGTCTAATTTTAAGAAGACTTTAACTTTCGATAGGTATTCGATAATATTATTAATTAATAGAAGAAGTATATAATTTTTCTTCGTAACGGTATTAAGTTTATAATAATCTATATAGAACTATAAAATACTTCCTTTTTTTAGTACGAAAAGAACTAGGGCTTTTAGAAGACTATTACTTCTACGAATCTATCCTAGGTCTAGAGTTTATTCTACGTAATCTTTAAAGGTTTTTAACTCCTTCTTATATAGTAGGTAGATAAGGGTATACTTAAGGGGTAAGCCTTCTAAATCGATTATATAGGTTTTCCTACCTAGTAGGGGTAATCTATCTATAGCCTTTATATCTAAAAACTTCTCTTCTTTATTAGTCTACTAGTTAGGGCGCTCTTACGGTATAGCTATAGTATTTTTATTTTTATTATAATTAAGTATATAGGCGAATTTAATTATTATATTCTACGAATATTCTAATAATATACTAATTACCTAATATACTACTATACCTAGAGGGTCTCGCCTCTATATAGGGGTAGTAGTAAGAGGTATTTTTAGGGGTAACCTTATATATTATAAGTATATATAAACTATTATAGTATTCCTAGTATATTATATTTCTTCTAAAGTAGAGATTAACTTAATACTATCTTATCCTTCTTCTAAAGAGCGATAATACTACTAGCCCGTCGAGAAATAGATATTAAAGTCTACTTTTATTAACTAATCTAGTCCTATTACTATCTATTATTTAGGATTATAGATCTTCGTAATAATCGTATTATAACTAAAAGTCTAGGTTTTTCCTTCTAGATCTATAATTTTTATAATAATAATTACTTTTCCTATTATTTTTATATCTCTTTAAGCTATTAAGGTATTAATTATATCTCTTATAGGGGTAAGTATAGCCCTACTTTTCTTCTTCTACTATATTTCGTCGATTATAATTTATAGTTTAGCTTTTATATCTAGAAGAATACTTATATTTTCCTACTAATATCTTACTTTTATAATAATAGGTATAATAAGTCCTTTTTTTATAAGGATAAGTTATCGGGTTTTATCCTAAAGTCTAGTTCTAGTTATCGGTATTCTATTACTATCTAATTTCTCCTACGTAGTTATTTTAACTAGAAGAAAGGGTAGGTTATAATTTTTAATCGTATAAGACCTTCTACTATACTAAGTATAGTTTAGGGCTATATACTAAAATCTTATATAGCTTATAAACTTATACTTATAGTACTTAAGTATAGAAGAATCTCTCCTTACCTTATACCCCTAAAGTATATTTATAGTATAATTAGGGTAAGGTTACTTATTAATTATATTATCTTTCTAGGCTTTTAGGAGGTTTATAAATAGGCTTTCTAGTATATAATAAGGTCTTTTAGTACTTCTATACTTTAAGTCCTTATTACGATTATTCCCTCGCCCTTTATCTATTAAATAGTAAATCTATTATAGGGGTTTTTCCTCGGCTAAAGTAAAGTTTTTTTAGCTCTTAGAGGGTAAGGGGAGTAGAACTAGCCCTAGGGATAATAATCTTTTTACTTTTTTTATTAGTAGTATAGTAGATAGTAAATACCTAGAAAAGTTCGGGGAGTTCTTATAGAATCTCGGCTTTAATTTTTAAAATATTATAAATTAAAGTAATTAGTAATTTATATTCTTATTACTACTAGTTTATTAATACTACTATAGTATTTTAACTATATAAGTAAAATAAGGTTAATTCCGAGTCTAAAAACTCTAAGAAATCGTTCTAAATAACTCTAGATATTTAGTTATTATAATTACCGGCGATATATATAGTCTAATAGGTTTTAATTTATTTCCTAAAATTAGCTTATTTTAGTATTACTTTTTCGATATCGTTTTTAATTTTATATAAATTAATAGTATAGTATAACTACTATAGGAAGGTATTCTTATTCTCTTCTAAGTTCTTTTTAAATTTAATAAGTAGACTTATTTATAGAATTATCGTACGGGTTTTACTAGATACTTAGGGCTTATCCTCTTTTTTCTAGGCTATTTATATAGTATATATATTTTAATTTACCTCCTTCTAGATCTTAGGCTAAGCTAATAGATTAGGGGTTATAATACTATTACTTAATTAATATTAATATTCTTCTATTACTACTATAGTATACTTACGATATTATTCTTTAACTACTTCTTTTAAAAGTACTAGTAGATCTAAAAGGAGAGGAGAAAAAGGAAAAGGTCTATAGGGCGCGGTAACCGATTTAGTCTTTTCTTAGTTAAGAGGACCTCTATTTTATTCTACTTATTATCCTCTTTCTTCTTTATCTTACGGAGCGACTAAGTAACTATAAGTAGTAACTAATTTAGCTTATTATATATAAAATATAATTAAGTATCGAGTTATTATATATAAAGTATAATTAAATATATAGCTTATAGCTATAGGTATATTTTTACGGTATTCTTACGATATCTCCGGTCTTTAAAGCCTATTAGTCTATAGGATAAGTAGAGGTTATTCTATTAGGCCTTTTAGCGATTTAGGTATATAAGTTAAAGAGTAAAAGTATTATAATCCTAATATATAAATATATTATAGATAAAATATAGATATAGTATAGATTATATATAGTTAATTAAAACTTCTATTATAATAATAGTAATATAACTTTTACGAGGAATTAGATCTCTTTTTTTCTAGTAAATTCCCTTTCTCTCCTTATATAGGCGCGTACCTCCTAGCTACCTCTTTTATCTCTTTTAGACTATATCCCTAGCTTATAGGCTTTATCTAAGACCCTTATTATCCCTTATATAGCCAGCTAGTGCCATCTGCTATACTATACTCGTGCCAGTCCATGATAATATTCGTTTTTTCTTTTTCCTTAAAAGTAGTTCGCTATTAGGAGCCGGATTTATTTATCCTTCTTTTTTATATTTAGTTTTACCTATTTTAAGTCGGATCTAACTTAATTAGCCGGTATTTATAGTAGTCTAGGCTATATCGATACTTATTATTAGTTCGGCGGAGTTATCGTAGGTTATAGTCCTATTTCGGTTAATTTTACTATTTTAATTAATAATTAGGGTTTCTTTCGGTCGTTAGCTAATTAAAATTAGTATATTCCCGTCGTAGTATTCTATTAGGCTTATATATTTCTCGGATTACTCTAAGTTTTAGGTATTTCCTAGATATTCTTAATTAAAAATCGTATTATTTTCTTAAAAAATTACTAATAACTATACGTTTTTATCCTTTTTATAATAATACTAGGGTAATTCTAACCTAATTAATAGTATTTAACTCGAATCGAGGTATATAAATAGTTTTTATTAAGTTAAGATCGATTTTATAGAATATCGTTATAATATAGTTTCTAGTAGGCTTTTTAAAGAGCTCGATAAATTATAAAGTATTTATTACCTATAATATAATATTTACCTTATAGAAGGCGTAATTAAGCGTATAAAGTTTATATTAGGCTTATCTTATTACTATATCTAGGCTTATAAACTATTATTCTCTTAATAGGTTTTTCTATATAGTTATTACTCGAAGAGTATTCTAATTCTAGTTCTCGTTTCTAATTAATTAGGGATTTAGTATATAGCGGTTTTCTTTAATTAAATTTTAAGTATACTAATAGTTAGTATAATTTATAAGATTTTATATAGATTTCCGGCTATAGTATATCGAGTAAGGGATCCGCTTTTAGTTATTTAGTTTATAGTACTAATAAAAATATTTATATTTCTAAAAATATATCTTTTAGTATTATATTTATTTTACTCGTTTCCTTATACTATATATAGCGGATCGAATACTCCTAGTTCTTCGGCTTTAAATAATATATCTAGTTTATCTTATAACTAATAGTACTTACGGGATTATTAGCGCTCGTCGTCGGAATAGTCTAACGAGTTTAGGTTATTATCTAGCTAATTACCTTATCCCCTACGATACTAGTAAAACTAATTATAATATCGGGGATATCCGTATTTTTTATTATTATTAGAAGAACTACTACTACTTTTATCTAATAGCCTTCTACTAGGTATCTATTAAGTATACTATTTATAATATCTCTTTAGTAGAAGGGGAGTTAAACTAATCTAATTAGTTTACTATATAACCTACTATTATAGTAGATTAATAGGAATATTCCTAGTACCTAATATAAATATAATACTAGGGTAAGGCTTTACTCTACTTATATTCCCTAATAAAATAAGAGGATTTTATTCGGGGTATATAAGGTATTCTTCTACTATATAAGTCGAATCCTACTTATCGGCCGCTTCTAATTTAATCGACTCCTTTTTAATAGTTTTTTTTCCCTAATATCGTATAACCCCGGATAGCCCTAGTTCTATAGAATCGGTTCCCTACTAGTTAATTTCTAATAGGTCTTTATCTCTTAGTTCGATTAGTATTTTTTTTTAGAGAGGGTTTTTCTAGTTTTTCCGTATTACGAATAGTTTTAATAATTAATATATTAGTAGGTAATAATATAAGAAATTCGTATCTACTTATTAGTTTTCTAGTTTATTTAAAAGTTAATCGGAGATTAATTTCTATAGATTAGTCTAATCGATTTAGAATTAAGTAATCGGGAGGAGATATTTCTAGCTCGCTAGTAGATAGGGTTTTTATAATTATTTTTTTAGTAATTTATTTATTTCTACTAATAATAAGTCTTATAAAGAAGGATTTTAGTAAATAATAGACTACTTATACTAATTCGTACTAGAATTTAGTTTTATTAATTTAATTTTCCCTTCTTTTCCGAACTATTATATTAACTCTAAATCTTTCGTATAAAGAGGTAGTAGGGCTAATATAGCCTAATACCGGTTTATAGAGAGCTCTTATTATATTTCCGCTCGAATTTAAATTTAAATTAAGCCGGGATAACTATTATATAAGGTCTAGACTTATAGTTATATTTATTATTAGTATATTACTTATCTAGTTTAGGCGGGATCGGTATAAAGTTAGGATTAATATAAAAAGTAATTCGAAAAGTACTATTTCTACTTTTTAATTTAGTATATTTAATAGGCTATTTAATTCTTATACCGAATTAATTCCTTTATATAGTTTAGTTCTAAAAATATCTTTAATCTATTAGTATAGACGATCCTTTTCTATTCTTTTTTTAAAATTCTTAAAAAGCTATTAGTATTATATTTATTTACTTAATTACTTTTAAAGTAATTATATCGATTTAAAGTTTAATTAATATACTTAATAGCTATAATATCCGAGTTTCGGATCTTCTTAGTAAGGTATATATACTCTAAACTTATCTCTATATTAAAATATATCTAGAGAATAGATATTATTACTAAATAAAAGTAAACTATTCCCGAGTAATTTCGTAGTATATTATTTAAAAGATAAGTAATTCTTCTAGTACTTCTATATCCTTATCCCTTATAAGATTAACTATAATCGATTTCGATATTACCTATTCTTAGTATAGTTTTTAGAGTCGTCGATAAATTTAAAAAAACTTATTAAATATCTTAAACTATAGTAAGAATAGGGGTTTTAAATCTAAGTAGTCTTTTAATTAGTATATCTATATCGGAGGCTAGATTAATTAGAACTATTCGTACTCGAGGGTTTTTCGGGCTTAATTACTTAAGAAGCGAGAATATCCTAGATTACTCGACTAAGAGATTTCTTAATCTTAGTAGTACTATTATTTAATATAATATATATATATATATATATAGGTATAATCGCCCTATTTATAATAAATTAATTTAAGTATCGTAAAATATAATATAAATTCTATATCTCCTCTTATCCTATATAGGGAATATATAACTTATATATAGAATATTTAGAGATCCTACCTAATAATACCTAGATCTAATTTAGATCCGATAGGATCCGGCTAGATCTAGCTAGATCTAATTAGATCTAGGTTAACCTAGGCTAAATTCTTACTAATCTACTTAGATTATACTATACTCTATATAGATTAACTAATCTATATAGTTATAGCACGATATTATAGTTACTCTCAATTTATATTCTATAAGATAATATCTATAAAGAAATAAAATCTTCTATTTCTCGAGATAATATCTACTTACTTTTAGGTTCTGATCGGCCACTTCGTCAAATTTTTAATAGCCCTACCCCGAATATAGTCGGGTGGAGAAGATATATGTAGATATCCTAGGCGTATATATTTTATATAGTTAGAATACTCTTCGTATATCTAAGTCCGGTACTAATATTATCCCTATATAGTATTATTAGTTAGTATTATATATTTTTTTAATTTTCCTAGTTTTTCTACTATTTTACTATATAAACTATAGGAAATTTATAATAAAAAGATTATAGTAGAAAAACTAATTTAAAATTATAAAGTTATAAAAAAATTATCTTTCTATACTTCTTCCGATAATATACCGGTAAAGCGCCGAAAAGCTTATATCGCTATAATAGCTAATCTCGTAGTTAATTAGACTATTATTCTTCTTTAGTATTTATTAGTAATTAGTACTATATTTTTAGGACTTATTAATCGCCGTTTCGACTAGAAGTTTAAGCCGAATAGCGAAAAGAATATTATTTATCCCAGTAGATACTACGCTATATATTCTATAGTAGATTAGATATAGGGCTTTAATAATTATAAATTCTATAATACTTTCCGGTTAAATAAAATAATAATTAAAAAATTAGAAAAGTAGTATATATAGTATAGTAAAGTAAAGTTAAATTATTATTAATTTATATTATAGAAAATACTTATCTTTCTATATATCCTCGCCTTCGGTATACTATAGTAGCCGGCTACTACTTTCTTCTATATTTCGTAATATTCTATATCCGAAACGATATATACGATACTACTAGTAATATAAAAGCTTAGCTATAAAGTTATCTAATTACTTTAGCCTAAATATATAATACTAGAGGTAGAACTAGATTATTAGTTCTACTAGTTTAGTAATTATATTAGTACTTTCGATAGAACGTATATTAAAACTTTTATCTACGAGAAATAGTATAAAAGCTACTTTAGAAGAAAGAAAAAGTATACGTAGAATATATTCGCCGCTATAAGGTTTAATAGCCTTATTAGTTTTATACTAGCTAGTACTAAAAGTACGATAAACGATTCTAGGTTACTTAATTTTACTTTTACGAACGGGTTCTATATCCTAGAAAGATACTTTTATATTATAACGGTCTACGTAAGAGGTAAACCTTTTTACGTAGAATAAGATTATATTCTAAACTAAAGAGAAGAGAAGGAAGAAGGAGACCCTATAAGAGGTATAAAGTCTTTTATATATAGTAAAGGACTTTTAAAAGGTCTAGAGAAATCCGTATAGTTCTATAAGCCTAGACCTAGGTTTCGGTCTAATAGAAGAAGCTAGTAATATATCTCGGGGTTTCCTTATACTAGGGTTCTAGAATATACTATTATCGATTCTTAATTCGATAATTAAACTACTAAATCGAAAATAAGTTCTTAAAAATACTTAAGTTCTCCTAGTTCTAGAGGTAGTATTTTCTTATCGATTTAACTAGTATTTATAGAATTAGATAGTAGCGAAAATAATAAAGTATTAGGTAATTAATTTATATATAGGGCTATTTATAATTAGTAAAGGTATAGCTAAAGCTTTAGAGGGGTCTTAACCTTTTATATTAGCCCCCCTCTCCCCCTTTTTTCTAGGGTTTTATAGCCTATAGAACTTCTAAAAAATTAGATTCGTAGACTTCTAGAACTTTAGTATTTAAGAAGTCTTTTAGGGGTTTTTTAGTAAGTTCTATATAACCTTTTTATTTAATTAAAATACTAAAATAGCTATTTCTAATTTAGTAGTATTATAAGATCTTTTCTATAACCTACTCTCTTTCGATATAGTTATTAGAAACTTCTAATAATTAGATAAAAAGTAGTTCCGGGTAGGCTATATCTTAAGAAGGAAGTAGGTCTTCGGAGGCTCGGCGTAGGAGATCTATATAGAAAATAGGGTAGATTCTAAGGGGGGTATCGAGGCGAATAATATAAGATCCTATTAGACCTATAACCTTATATAGTAGGGCTATTTAGTCTAGTTTCTTTAAAAGTCTAGTAGTTCTAATATTCTTTAAATATAGTAGAACTCTATCCCTTATTTTATAGGATTCCGAGGCCTATTATAACTAATTCGTATATTTTTCTTAGGTTTTTTAAGTATCTACGATTACTATTACTACTAAATTATAATAATCTCTTAGTTTTCTAACTTATTTACGCCTTTTTTCGGCCGGGGAGATAATAGATCCGGTAAATAACCCTATATTAGGTTCTAAGGTCTCGAAGTAATATCCGTAGTTTAGGAAGAATAAGGAGAATCTAGTAGATATAGATTTTCGGTTACTAAAAGCGAGTATCGTACTAAGTAGTAATATATCCTAATTATTTTAGTTAAATAAATAGAATATCTATAAGTAAACCTCTAGTTCTATATTTAAATATTCTATAGATCTATCGGTCTAAAGGTAAAAAGCTATAAATAAATACTTTTAAATTCCTAAAGATTAGTAAACCTCTTTCTAGAATAAACTAGTAAATTAAAGTCCTCTATTAAAAACTATAGTATAGGAGAGTCTATAGTATACGTAGATATACTATAAAAAAGTATAGGCGATATCCGGGGCTTCTATCGTCTTTATAAGTATAAATATAGGGTTTTTCGTAAATCTATCCGTAACTACTAGTATAGTAGACCTATTAGGAGTTTCAGGGAGGTCTATTATAAAATCTATAAATAGTTCTTACTAGGATTATTCCGGAATAAATAAGGGTTTTAGAAAACCTTTTTTCTAATCTCTTTAGAACTTATTTTATAAATAGATCTAGTAGTTTTATATAAAATAATATATATCGGAGGATAAACCTAATTATATATAATACCTAGAAATTAGGTCTTTTATAACTTCTCTACTAAAGTAACTAGTAATAGGGGAATCGTAGATTCGTTAAATAATCCTAGTTCTAAAAAGCTTAAAGAAAAGTATTTAGATTCGGTCTCTCTATATTAAATAGTTCTCTATATCGATAGAATACTCGGATATAGATACCGGTAAGCCCTAACTAGTAGGGAACTACTAGTTACCCTTATAGATAGCTTACCGAATCTTCTAGTATTTAGGGTTCTTTTCTAAACCTTTTAATTATAAATTAAATAGTTCTAGGTCTTCGAAAAGGGTTTTAGGAGGGTTAGCGAGTTCTAAAGCGGAAAAAGGCTCGTTTTCGGGTCCGGAATTACTATCGGATATTTATATAATTTTTATTTTTATTTCTAATCTTTCTAAAGTATTAGAAAAATTAGAAAGTAATTAAAAAGTTCTACCGGATATCTTATTATCGGAGGCGTCTTTTAGTAGATTTTAATTTCTTCTAAAGAAGGTATCGAAAAAGACTTATATAGTACTAGGCTAGTAGATAAATTTAAACCTAAATTCGGATAATTCTTCTCCCTACTATATCTATTATTCGGATAGATATTACCGGGTCTAGAAATAGATTAAGTTCCGGTAATCCGTATAAATTATAAAATCTATACTTTTAAATTCGGAATACTATTCTCTAATATATAATATAATAAATAGAAATTCTTTATTATATATAAGGTAGTTAATTTTAGTAAGGGAAAATAGTATTTTATAAGTCTTTAGAAAAAGTCTTTAAGGTTTTACTATATAAGTATACCCTTTAAGGCGTAATTATAGGTATCTACTTCTATAGCTATAAGCCTAGAAAGGTCCTAGTTAGTTAAGGTCTCGGAATCGATTAGGGCTTTTTTAAAATTCTCGAAGGCGTTCTAGTAATTCGTATTCTATTTAAAAAAGGTATTCTTTTTAGTTAGATTCGTAAGGGGTCTAGCGATATCCGAGAAGTCTTTAATAAAGACTTTATAGTAATTTATAAATCCTAAGAAGTTTTATATACTTCTAATAGTTTTTAAGGGTTCTTATTCTTAAATAACTTTTATTTTTTCGGAATTAGTTTTTATATTTACCTTAGATTTAATTATAAAACCTAAATACTTAACTTCTAGGGTTTCGAAATTAGATTTAAAGAAATCTAATTATAAACTAACCTCGGAAAATTTCGAGATTATAGAATAGACTTTTTAGTAGTAAATTTCTTTAGATTTATTAAAATAGATAATAATATCGTCTAAATAAGTAGAGTAGAAGATATCGAAGTATTTACGAAAAATATTATTTATATACTATTAAAATAAAGTAAAAGTATTAAATAGACTAAAAAATATAATTAATTATACGAAAAATCTTAATTTAGTTCTAAAAGCCGTTTTCTACTAATCTCTTTCGTATATCCGGAGATAGTAAAAAACCGATATAATATCGATTTTAGAAATCTACTTAGAACTAGTTATCTATTATAGAATCTCCGATATAAAAGGTATTAGATAAATATTATATTTCTATATAGTATTTAACTTTTAGTAATTTATATAAAAATATAAGTTATTTCCGGGTTTCTTTATAAAGAGAACTAAAATAGTAGCTAATAAAGAAGAAGCTTTTATAAAGCCCTAATCTAGTAATTCGTATAGAGTTTTCTATAGGACTAGAAGCTCTTCCCTAAATATCGAATATAAAAATATCTTTAGAATAGTAGTATCCGGAAATAAGTTTATTTCGTAATCTAAATTAGGGCGAGAAAGTAGTAATTTTTTAATTTTCTTTTTATCGAAAATTTTAATAATAAGGAGTAATTAGGTAAAGGTTTTAAAATAAAAGTCTTTTTCTTCTTTAATAATAAAAGCTTTCTAAATATCTATAAGGGAAACTAAGAAAATATATATAAGTAGTTTTTCTTTTAAAGCCTTAGTTAAAAGGGTTTTAAACCCGGCGGAAATTTTTTAAATAATTTTAAAGTTTATAAATACTAGTACTATAGATATCTTAAACCTAAAAAGTCTTCGGATAATTATAATATTAATAGCTAAGCGAAAAAAAGTATTATATAATTATAACTACTTTTTTCTTAGGATTATAAGATCGGACTAGCCGGGGATTATATAAGTTTAAATACCCTTATAAAACTTACCTATATTTAATTTAAAATAAGTTATTTAGGATATAATAAATTAAAAGTTTTTAAACTAATTAATAATTTATTAAAAGTAATAGGGCTAGATTAAGTAGAAGGTAATTCTATATTTAATAGAAATTCTATTAGATATTATAGTAAAATTATAATAATTAGAGTCGATAAAAGGTTTTATATTAGATTTATTATTTATAATAGTATCTATATAAGTACTTTTTTCTTCTAAAAAAGCTAAAAGTTAAATAAAGATTTCTAAAAGTTTTAAGGATTTTAAATCGAGATTTTAATTTAAAATTATTCTTTTTCTAATTCCGAGTTTTCTAAGTTATTTAAAAAGATTTTAATAATTTTAAGGGTTTTCTTAGTTTTCGCGGCTTTAGTAGGGGCCCTTATAGTAAAGGCTAGAGTTCCTCGGATAGCCCCGGATATTTAGGGCTCTTCTAAAACTAGAATAGGGTTTTTAATATAAATTTAGGTTTAAGAAAAAACTATAAAATAAAAAGTATATAAATAGTTTTTCTAAGTATAGTAAAAGTAGAGCCCGAGTCGGAATTTTTTTTTTCTTTTAAAATTAAATAGTTTTTAGAGATCTTAGAAAAAGGTTCTTAGTCTATAAAATCCTTATAAGAAGTCTAAATAATCTAGGAAAACCTTTAAATTTAGAATTAATTAATAAAAGTTTAGGGGAGGTTTAGCGGGGTATAAGAGGAGGAATAATACTTCTTATAGTAGGTTAGGTTTTCTAAATCCGAAATAAGTTTTAGAAAAATCCTAATATATAAGGAGTAAGTCTAGAGTTTTTCTTAGCTAATTAGGGCTTTCTAGAGATCTAGAGAGATATTCCCTTCTAAATACGAGATTTTTATATTTTCTAAGGTATCTATAAATTCGGCTTCGGCGAGGAGGTATTCGAATTTTAGAAAATAAAAAGTAAATAAAAAAAATTCTTTTTAGAGTTTATTTCGAGCCTTAATTACTTTATTAGGATTTATATAAATAAATTCTAAATAAATTAATAAATTCGAAAAATTAATAAAATTTTATTTTTCTATATTTTAAATTTAAACTAATACGAAAAATTAAATTAAAAATTCTATTTTATTATAGATATAATAGAACTAGGTAAAAAGAGTACCGATAGAAGTTCTATTAATACTAATTTTAATTTAAATTTCTAAAAATTAAGTTTTAAAATCCTTTTATTTTCTAGAAAAATAAAGGATATCGGGGAAGGCTTTTTTAAACTAGGGATTCTCGGGGACTTTAGCTAGTTCTAGTATTAGAGTAATTAGAAAAACCCTAAAAACTTCTTAGAGTTAATTTTAAAAATTCTAGATAATTTCTTCTTATATAGTTTATAAAATAGCTATTTTATTTATACTAGTTTTTAAGTAAGCTAGATACTAGGCCTAGGGGTCCTAGGGATCTATCGTAGGGTCTCGAGGGTTTTCTAGAGTTCTAAGTTTTCTTAAAAATC
>JAOYNU010131964.1:0-25601 GCA_026745395.1 Tympanopsis confertula | reverse complement strand
TATTATAAGCTAGGGAAGCCCTACTTTAGATCCTACGAGAGCTTCGTTTTAGCTTACTCTCGTTATCTAATTAATAATAGTCTATCGGTACTTTAAACTACTATTTATAGCGTATTACTATTAATAATTAATTAGATTACTTTTTTTAAATTTTTATTAGTTTCTAAATTAATAATCTAATTTCTTTTAAAATTCTATTCCTCGTTATAAATAAGTTAATTAATTAAGTATTTTATATACTTCCGAACTAGGTAATCCGTATACCTCTAATTAAGTTATTTAGGCTTCTATTTAAGCGATTTATACCTCTAATTCCTCGTATAGCGAGTTAATTAATATTAAATTAATAAGAGCTTCTAATAGGCGATCCGTACTTTTAATACTATTTATAAATACCGATTACCTTTATAGTAAGCCCCGATAATACTTATATTAAAAACGATATTATAATAATTACTAAACTACTTATAGAATTACTAAAATTATTAGATTTATTCGTTTCTATACTTTCTTCTCCGATACCTCTTATCCTATTTCTTATATTTATTAGAATAGAGATATATACTCGTTTACCCCTACTCGCCGAGTTTAATAGCTCTAAATTAGAGTATCGAAACTAGTAAAGTAAAACTTATATAAAACTTCGAATCGATATAAAAGTACTCGGTAGTATCTCTTATTAAATTACTACTCTTTTTATAATTTTAAAAAGCTTAGCTAATAGAAACTATA
The DNA here is from genome assembly GCA_026745395.1 of Tympanopsis confertula. Classification (NCBI taxonomy): domain Eukaryota; kingdom Fungi; phylum Ascomycota; class Sordariomycetes; order Coronophorales; family Scortechiniaceae; genus Tympanopsis; species Tympanopsis confertula. Next base: position 24,869 of record JAOYNU010131964.1, on the reverse strand, counting down.
ACTTTTTTATTAGTACTAAGTTTAAAAAAGAAATACCTCTACTCTCGAATATCTAGATTTATTTAAATTATCTATATACTAACCCTAACTACGAATACGCCGCTTATACTAAATAGATAACTTAAAGTAGGGAACCTCGGATTTTAATATTTACTATACTAAATTCGAATACCTATTAATAGAGGCCGATAAATTAGAATAGGCTAAAAGTATTAAGATTAATAACCTCTATTATAGTATAAATTAGTTAATTCGGAGTACTACTATTAGCGAAACTATTAAGAATATACTCGTAGAATAAGTCTAATATTACCGCTATATTTAGGTTAATCTATAGATATTAAAAGCCCTTTCCGCTATCTATACTATACTATATCTACTATCTCCTACTCGTAGTAGTACTTGTCATGACTAGATACTAGATATAGGCTAGATAATAGTAGAGGATATTAACTAGGGGGTTATATAACCCTAAAGAATAGAATAGGTAAGGATAAAACTACTAACCCTAGGGATAAAAACCCTAGAGTAGGGATAGAAGCTCGAGGAAAGATATAGGAGTATAAAAGGAAAAGAAAATATCGCCTAGAAAAGGAAAACCTAACTCCTCGTAGAGGTTATACTATATTTATTATAGAATAATATATTATATATTATATTTAATTTATATTTTATCTATATATTATTTATATATCTTTATACTTATAGTACTTTTATTCTTTAGATTTTAAGCCCCCCGGCTAGGTTATAATAGAATAACCTCTACTTATTAGCTATTTAATTCGAACCGAATAAGCCTTAAGGACTAGAGATACTATAATAATATATATACTTCGAAAAGTTAATATACCGTAATTATACTATAAATATACGAGAATATAGTATACTATACTTATAATTAAAATAATTACTACTCGTAGTTAATCTATAATCGATAAAAGAGAGAGAGAGTAATTCTTTTAGGAAAATATTAATAAGTACCTAGATAAACCTTTAGGGATAATCCCTATTATTCCCCTAGACCTAATAATACGACTAAAAGAAGTAGTAGAAGAATAACGCTATAAGTATACTATAGAGGTAGTCGAAGAATACTAGTAATAGCTAAACCGAGGTATTATTACCCCCGATTTATTATAGTAGCTAGATATATAGAAGGAAGTAGATCCTAGTAGTTATACTATTTAAATTATTTAAATAAAAAAAGAAAGTACTCCTATTAGTATTACGACTCGTACTACGATCTTATAGATTACTTTATTAGTTAAATTTAAAAATAATTTAGAGGAAAATAAGAATACTTTCCTATAGTAGTTATACTATACTATCGATTTATATAAAATTAAAACCGATATAGAAAAAGTAATTTTAAAATAAACTAATTTTAGAAAATAGGTAAAGACCTACTAGACTATATATATAACTAGATCGTACGATAATTAAATTACCGGAATTATTTAAGATAACTTCTTTAAATTCTTAGATTTAGAACTAACCCTTTTTTACTTATACGGTAGAGATACTATAGTTATACTTATAAATCGTTAATAGAGAGAAGACGAATTATTAATTAATTTAATTTATAATATATTAAAAATTAAAATAGAAACCCTATAAGATTTACCTAAGACCTTCTAAGTATTTACTATATATATAGTAATTATAGAGAAAAGTAAGAAGACTATTATACTAGGAGTTAGCTCGATACTTCCTATACTATAGGAGTTAAAAAGCTTTATATTAGTAGAAGAGAAACTTTATAATAGGGTAAGACCCGAGAAAATAACTAAGATTATAATAACTATTATAGAGGTATTAAAAGAACCTACGAACTAGTAGAAGAAACTATTACTTAAATTAAAGAAAATATTACTACTAAAATTAGTAGTAGTAAATACCCTTATTATAGCTATACTATAATAGTACCCTAGGGGTATACCCCCGTAAAAAGAGATTATATTATATTTAAGTACTATAAATACTACTAATTAGGCTATACGAGACCCTAATATAGGTAACTTAATTATATTTAGTATAGAGAATTTATATATATAACCGAGTACTATAGTAAAGTACTTTTTAAAGGAGATATACTCCTAAAGTAAGAGAAATTAAATTATAATAGTATACTAGTAACTAGTACCCGGACTTAAAATTAAGCCTAGTAGTTTATTATTACGAAGAAAGGCTTTATTATCCTTATCCTAGTAAGGATTAGTTATTAGTAGGAGTAAATAAATACTCTACTCGATATAGGGGTAGAACTATAAGCCCTTATAAGCTCGGAATAGTAAGAAGCGAAAAGGGGTACTAAACCTATACTTATAATAAATACGATTAAGTCCTTAGTAGTAATAGTAGGGGTAAATACGAAAAAAGAGGTTATAATAATTACTCGAATTACGGATTTAGAAAAAATAACCTAAACCTTTAGCTATATTACTATAGTTATAAGGATATACGACCCTTACTACTAGGTAATTATTAGGCTAGACTAGTTAACTAAAGTAGACCTAGATATCCGGTTCTCTACTAGTTAGTAGCGATACTAACCCCTAATAAAGGGTTAGAATAGGATCGAACTAGTAACTACCCCCGAAGAAGTATATTATAATAAGAATACCGTAATAGTATATATTAGCCTTTAGTATAAAAGACCTTTAGAGAAATTACCTCTATTAGCGCCTATATAAAGAAAGGACTTTTTAAGTACTATAGAGTATTAGGTAGCCGGTATTTCGCTAGAATACTTATAGAATATAATAGTTAAATTCGCGTACGTATTAGTCTATAACGAAGCTAAAAATACTATAACTATACTATAAGAACGACTTAACTAGTAGACTAAAGAAGAAAAGAAGTTCTTAAATACTATAGCTATAGATAGGCTACCCCTACTAGGAGGTAAGATATATATAATCGATTTAGAAAGTATATTACCTAAATATATACTTATATACCCTTTATATAAAAAGGAGTTAAAGACTCTTAAAAAGTATATAGAATAAGTACTCTATTTAAGATAGATTCGGAGAAATAATAGCCTTTTAGAGGCCCTTATTTTATTTATCCTTAAGAAAAGAGGTATTCTACGCCTCTATATAGATTATAGAGAACTTAATATAGTTACGCGGAAAGATCGTATACTTCTACTATTAATCGATAATAGTCTAGAAAGACTATTTAAAATTTAAATCTTTACTAAATTAGACTTAAAAAACGCCTACTATAGGATCCGAATACGCGAGGGAGACGAGTAGAAAATAGCCTAGAGATATAATTACGGATATTTTAAGTATTTAGTAATACTATTTAGCCTTATTAGTATACCCGGTATATTCTAAAACTATATCGAAAATATCTTTAAGGATTTTACGGATATATACTATATTATTTATATAGATAATATACTTATCTATAGCGATACGCTATAAGAATATATTAATTATATTAAAATAATCGTTAGGGCTTTACGGGAAGCTAGCCTATATAGAAACCCTAGTAAATACGAGTTTAAGATAGATTATATAGGATATTTAGGCTCGTTATCTAATTAATAAAGGTCTATCGGTACCCTAAACTACTATTTATAGCGTATTACTATTAATAATTAATTAGATTACTTTTTTAAAATTTTTATTAATTTCTAAATTAATAATCTAATTTCTTAAAAAATTCTATTCCTCGTTACGAACGAGTTAATTAATTTAAGTATTTTATATACTTCCGAATTAGGTAATCTATATACCTCCGATTAAGCTATTTAGGCTTTTATTTAAGTTATCTAGGTTTTTATTTAGGCGATTTATACTTCTAATTCCTCGTATAGCGAGTTAATTAATACTAAACTAATAAGAGTTTCTAATAGGTAATCTATACTTTTAATACTATTTACGAATACTAATTACTTCTATAATAAGCCCCGATAATATTTATATTAAAAACGATATTATAATAACTATTAAGTTACTTATAGAATTATTAAAATTATTAGATTTATTTACTTTTATATTTTTTTATCTAATACCTCTTATCCTACTTCTTATACTTACTAGAATAGAGATATATACTTATTTACCTTTACTCGCCGAGTTCGATAGTTTTAAACTAGAGTATCGAAATTAGTAAAATAAAACTCGTATAAAACTTTAAATCGATATAGAAGTACTCGGTAATATCTCCGGTTAAATTACTACTCTTTTTATAATTTTAAAAAGCTCGGCTAATAGAAACTATACCCCTTTTATTAATACTAAGTTTAAAAAATAAATACCTCTACTCTCGAATATCTAGATTTATTTAAACTATTTATATATTAATTTTAATTATAAATATACTATTTATATTAAATAAACTAATTTAAAATAAGGAATTTCGGATTTCGATATTTACTATACTAAATTCGAATACCTATTAAAAGAAGCTAATAGACTAGAATAAGCTAAAAGTATTAAAATTAATAACCTTTATTACGGTATAAATTAGTTAATTCGGAGTACTATTATTAGTAAAACTATTAAAAATATACTTATAAAATAAATCTAATACTATTACTATATCTAGGTTAATTTATAGATATTAAAAGCTTTTTCTACTATTTATACTACGTTATATCTACTATCTCCTACTCGTAGTAGTACTACTATTACTATCCCTACTACTCTTCTACTTTATAACCTTATAGATATCGATTTAAATCTCGCTCTTATATAAGTTTTTACTTAATATACTTATAAGAATACGCCGAATTTAAATAAATACCCCGTCGGCCTAGGCCTTCCCTCGGATATTTAATATCGTAGAAAGTACTCGAAATAGTTAATACGAGAGGAAATATTACGCCGAAAAATAGCTAGCGCTTACTTCCGTTACGGACGTCTAGGTTATACTATCGCCCTCTATCCCCTAGAGTGGGGTACCCCTAAATGCAACCACCCCTTAATACAACAAATCGTGATATATTTTTACTACTACTATACTTAATTTAATACGTTAAACTAGTAATTTAATATCGTTAGTTTTTAACGATATTAGTATTATTAGAAAGGTTATTCCTTATAGATTACTATAATACTAGGCGTACTAATACTATAGCGGATATCGTAGCGAAAAAGCTATCTATAGTAGTAGCTAGCCGATACTACGGTATCCCTAAATCTATACTTTCGCGCGTACTTCGCGGCTAATAAATAAGGTCTAAAACCTCGAAAAATCGTTAGTAGATATCTCTAGAGGTTAAAAATACTATAGTTAATTAGATATTAAATAAAGAGTTAGCTAGGCGCGCGCCTACGAAGCTTTAAATATAGTTAATTATATCGAAGTATTTTAGTAAAGATAAACCTCTTAACTAAAGCTAGTTTATACGCTTTCTATATAATAATAAACGACTAAAAACTAAACTAATACGTTTTTTAGAAGCTTCTCGTACTAAAAAATATACTCGTAAGTCTATTAATAAATTCTATAAGTAATTAGAAACTATCTATAGCGAGAAAAGTATTACGAGAGCGAATACTATAAATTTCGACGAAACTAGTATAAAAGAAAGCTAAATAGGAGATAGTAAAGTCGTCGGTACTATTATTATATATAAAGCGAAAGTTATACGCCTAGAAGCTACTAATTAGGTTTTAATTCTTAAAAGAATTATAACTAATAGCTAGAGGTTTATACTAGTTATTATCTATACCGGAAAAACGATATAATTATAGTAGTTTATATACGAGATACCTTAATATATATATAATTCTACTTTATCCGGATAATTAAACTCTCGGATCGTATTAAAATAGCTTTATAATATCTATCTACTAGAAATATAGCTAAATAATAGTACTTAGTATCTCCTTATCCTCGATTAGTATATAACCTATATAACGATCGATTTTTAATATAATTACTATCGGAATAAGGTTTTCTTATTTTATCTTCTAGGCTATAGTTCTTATATTCTTTAGCCGTTAGATATTATAGTATTTTCGGTATTTAAGTACTTCTTCTATACTATAATAACTACTTTCGATACTATAATAGCTTTAGCGCCGATAAATAAGTAATACTTCCTCTAAGCCTATTAAATAGTATTAGAAAAAGCCTTCTCTAAGTAGAATATTATCTCTAGTTTCCGAAGGGGTAGAATCTAGCTATATAATCTATCTAAAGTACTTTAACGAGAGGGTATCTTTATAGATAGTAATTAATAGCTTTCTATACCTTCTACGCCTCCCCTAGTACTTATATTAGCTTTATAAGATATCTAGTATATACCGTATAAAAGCGGCGATATCGTATAACTACTAGATTAAATAGTAAAAAGGGTAGAAACCTATAAATGCGATATCTACTATACTACTAGACTAATAGCTAAAATATACTAAAAACTAAATACTAAATACGCGATAATTTAATATTAGAAGTATAGATTAGAAGTATAATTAGACTTACGGAAGCCTAAGGTTCGTAGGACTATTAAATATAGTATATAAGACTAGTTTACGAGGGCGCTAGATATTAAGAAGACCTAAGTTAAAGCTAAAGAAGTACGAATACGATATTAATACTTACGCGGTAAGGAGTAGCTAGAAGAAGTAAAAGCTATCGAGGCTCGGTCTATAGAAGATATATAATTATTATTTTAGGTTAAAATTCCGTAGTTCTATATAAATTTAGTAGATAAATACAATTTTTCGTTCGTATAGATATTACTATAATTAGTTGCATTAAGGGGTGGTTGCATTTAGGGGTACCCCACTCTAGGTGCGCCCTAGAAGAGCAGGAAAGCCCCCGTACTATTCGCCTGTAAACCCGGTGGAGGGTTACGATTCTATATTAACTATAGGGCTCTAAATAGCCTTACGAAGCGCGATCGTTACCCTCTACCGTTGATCGGAGAGACCCTATACTAGATTAGAATAGCTAAATAGTATATAAAACTCGACGTAAGAGTAGTATTCTATTAAATCCGTATAGTTAATAAAGATATCTAGAAAATAGCTTTTCGTAAATATTATAGTTTATTTAAATTAGTTATTACCTTTTTTAGTCTTATAAACGGTTTTTCTATATTCTAATACTTTATAAACTAGGTCTTTTATAATCTTCTTAATTACTATATTTTAACTTATATAGATAATATTTTTATCTATATAGATAGTACTTTTAAAAAATATCGGATTTAAGTAAAAGAAGTACTCTTATATCTAGAAAAAACTAGTTTATATTTAGATATTTTAAAATACGAATTTAAAATTAAAAATATTAAGTATTTTAGTTTAATTATTATAATTAGAGAAAGTATATTAATAGATCCTATTAAAGTTGCTACTATTTACGAATAAGAAGCTCCTACGAGTATAAAAAGTATAAGGGGATTTATTAGTTTTACTAATTACTATAATAAATTTATATAGGATTTTAGCGAGTTTACGAACCCGTTTTACTAGTTTATAAAGAAAGATATACTATTCGAGTAATTAGAAACTATATAAAAAGCTTTTAAAACTTTTAAAGAATATTTCTTAGCTAATAGGGTATTTATTTATTAAAACCCGGACTAAAATATATATATCGAATATAATACTTCTAGATTCGCTATTAGAAAATAATTAGTTTAACGATATAATATTTTTTAGTACTATTTTACTTTTTTTTTATATAAGATATTATTAGCCGAATAGAACTACCTAATTTAAGATAAAGAGCTCTTCTTAATTATCGCCGGAATTACTAAATAGTAGGTAGAACTATATAAGTTAATTTCTTTAATAATAATTATAAATTATAAGAACCTAGAATACTTCTATAAAAATAGATACTTATTAGAATACTAAGTATACTAGATAGAGTTACTAGAAGTATTATTTTAATAGAAAATAGTTTATAAGCTAGGTAAATTATTATAAGTCCTAGATATTCTCTCGTATATAGATACTTATAACGATAGTTCTAAATATACTAAAAACCGATATCTATAGCTCTAGAAAAAAACTTAGGACTTTATCGTAATAACTTCGGAAATAAATACTAAAACTTAACTTTTTCGCTAATTAGAACTTTAAGACTTATAAAAAGCTATAAAAGTAGTAGACTTTTTATACGAAGAATTAATATAATTAGTTTTAGAAAAAGCGCTAATATTCTTTTTAAAGCTCGTACCTCCTACGATAGCTTAGATCTCGGAAGCCTTAGTCGATAAATCTTAACTCTTTTTACGTAATAAACTATAGATCCTAAACTATAAACCCTTCTATATAGTATTTATTTAATAGTATTATAATTTAACTATTAGAGGATACTTTAAGTATAAAACCCTTATTTTTATACTTATACGATAATTCTTCTAGCTTAAGCTCGGAATAGATATTCGTAAATTTATAAAAGCTTATTTAATATATAGTAAAAATAAAATTTAGAAGTAAAAGAAGTATAGTTTACTATAACTTTTACCGATATTATTATAAAACTAGGCCTTTATTTTAATAGACTTTATAATATATTTACTAAATAAATAAAGTTACGAGTAGTTATTAGTAGTTATAGACTACTTTTCTAGAAGTTTTATACTAATATTATTACGAATAGGGAAAGTAGATAATATAATTAAAATTTTCTTAATTTATATCTATATATACTATAGACCCCCCGAATTAATTATCTTAAATAGAAAGGGGTAATAGATCGACGGTTTCTAGAAACGCTTCTATAAGCTACTAAAAATCGAAAAGATATTCTTAATTACCTACTATTTATAAATAAATAGTACTACTAAGAGGATAAATTAAGAAGTATAGTAATTCTTATATTACTATATTACTTTTAGTTAATAAGACTAGGCCTTATAGTTAATAGTAGTTTAATTAGTTTTTAGTAACTAGCCCTAGTACTCGAGAGGAGGTATTTTACTTTTCTTTATTATTTATAGATACGATATAGAACTAATTTAAATAAATAAAAATTAAAACTAGCCTAGATATAAGTACTCCGTAGCCGAAAATACGGTTTCGAAGTTCTAAAAAATCTAATAATAAGTAACTACTACTCTCGTAGATAGTTAATAAGTAATAGAAAAGTAAATTAATCGATATAAATATACTACTAAGAACTTTAAAAGAAGTAATTAAATATAATTAGATTTTAAGAATATCTAAACGGGGTACTTAAGTAAAAAACTAGACTAGTTATATATAAAATATACTATTATAAATATAATTACGCTAAATATTTACGAACTAAATATCCTTATTAGTATTTATAATTATTTTTATTCGGACCTCTTATATTTAGTAGAATACGAAAGCCTACTATTATAATAGCCTTATAATAAAATAACCCTACTAATCGTAATTAAAAGAGAATATAAATTCCGAGTAGAAGTAATCTTATATACTAGGAAATAATAGAACGAGTATATTATATAAGTAAAATAAATAAGTTATAAAACCCCTACTCCTATAAGCCTAGAAAATATTAGAAATACTATAATTTTAGATAATTAGGAAGCGAAATAAAAGAGTATTTAATAGAATAACGGACTAAAAAAGTATTATCTAATAAGAACCGGGTACTTAAAAGTATAATAGAAGAGGTTTAAGGCTATAAGAAGTAGAAAAAGAGGGGGTATTATTACGGGGTAAAACCTATTAGACTTAAGAGGTTATATTATAGTTATATAACTATATTACGAGCTAGGGAAGCCCTATTTTAGATCCTACGAGAACTTCGTTTTAGCTTACTCTTATTATCTAATTAATAAAGGTCTATCTATACCCTAAACTACTATTTACAGCGCGTTACCGTTAACACTTAAACGCTAATCGGCTATCTCGAAAAGAATAATATCTAGTATCGTACGCGCTTTATAGTAGCTAGTAATTAGCGGTAGCTTCTCGGCGTATTCTAATATCTCTCGATAACCAAATAGTAATAGTATTAAGTACTATAAGTCCTAGTAATTAATAATACGTATGCTATTAACCGCTTTAATTTACCGTTATTCGAAGTTATTAGTATTACCGAGTTAAATAGCTTTTTTCTAATCGGCTTTAGGTTAATAGATAACTAGTACGAAAAAAGCTATAAATAGCTTTTATACTATTTATACGATCTTATAGACTCTCTCGTTATCTAATTACCTTCTATAACTATTATTAACGATAATACTATACTTTAAGTTATACTTAAGACCGATTTTCCGGCTTTTTAGTATTAGTTTTACGTATTCTATATTAATTTAAACTTTATAAAGAAGGTCTACGAGTAGTAGTACGGCGAAAGAAGTTATAATAAAGCTAATAAATTACTAGAAGTAGTAGAAAACTATAACCTAGTATACTAAGTTCTTCGCTAGTACTTTAAAGGATACGATATTAAAATACTAGCGGATATCGAGATTACGCCGGCTAAGTTCTTATATACTTAGAGATATATAATCTACGTACGAAGCGAGATTTACTTCTTTAATAACTAGTACTATTTAATTACTCTCTTCGCCGAATAGGAGGTTATTCTCGCCTATATCTAGGCTTAATTACTACTTACTTATATATAATAAGTACTTTACTATACTAGTAGTTATCTTAATTTTAGTAATATTACTAGTAATACGGCTAAATAGACTTATTTCTTATTAAAAAGCTTTATACTTAGCTCTTAAATTATAATATTAAGTACTTTTTAAGCGATTATTCTATATACTAAAGCTACGATTAATCGTAATAACGAGCGGCGCGTATATAAAATTATTATAATTATATATAAATATCTAGGTAAGTTTTAACTAAACGATTTACTATACCGTATCTCGAAATATATATTAGATCTCCTTCTATTATAGTATTATATAGTAGTTAGCGAAGAAGCCGAAAAAGGCGATATTACGGCTTATTTAGGCCTCTTTATAGTATAGTTTAGCTTACCTTATAGTTATACTTTATATAAGAAGATTACTAATAGGGTATACCTTTTTATTATAGATATCTATATATACTAGTATCTAGTTATCGCCGAGGTATTTCGTTAAATTACTCGTCTTTTTTCTAAATATCTACTAATTTTTAATATATCTATAGAATATCTACGATCTATATTTAAATATACTCGATCTACTAGTTATATAGAGGTCTAGAAAGCCGTAAAATAAAAAACTAGATATACCTTAGTAATACCTATTTATAGTTATTCGCGCGTATACTAGTATCTAGTACGCGGATACTAGTAATCGTAGCTATAGAAGCCGAAGCTATAGCTATAGAAGCTATAGCCGTACTTCTAGTACTTCTTCTAGTACTACTTCTAGCTATAATATTAATAGTAGCTAACCTAAAGTTATTCTATTTTCGCTTTTACTACTACTTTTATATATAATTAGTATACTTATACCTAATAATCGCCGCCTACTCGCTACTAGCTAGTAGCTACTACTATTAATATAGCGATTACTAAGCGCTATTAAGATACTAATCGTAATCGAGACCCTAGATTTAATAGCTAACTTTAGCTATAGCCGTAACAATAGCTATAGCCGTAGTAGAGGCCGTAGTAGAGGCTAGATAGCTTCTTCTTCGCTGGATCTTAAATAAACGCCGTTATAAGATTACTTAGCGTACGTAGATTATAACGGTCTACGTAAGAGGTGAACCTTTTTACGTAGAATAAGATTATATTCTAAACTAAAGAGAAGGGAAGAAAGAAGTAGATCCTACGGGAGGTATAGGGTTTTTTATATATAGCGAGGGACCTTTAAAGAGTCCGGAGAAATCCGTATAGTTCTATAGGCCTAGACCTAGGTCTCGGTTTAATAGAAGAAGCTAGTAATATATCTCGGGGTTTCCTTATACTAGGGTTCCGAAATATACTACTATCGATTTACTAGTTCGATAATTAAATTACTAAGTCGAAAATTAGTTTTTTAGAATACTTAAGTTCTCTTAGTTCTATAAGTAGTATTTTCTTATCGATCTAACTAGTATTCGTAGAATTAAACGGTAGTAAAGATAATAGGGTATTAAGTTATTAGTCTATATATAAAACTACTTATAATTAGTAAGGGTATAGTTAAAGTTTTTAAAAAAAATTAATTTTTTATATTAGCCCTTTTCTCCCCTTTTTTTAGGGTTTCGTAGTTTATAGAACTTCTAAAAGATTAAATTCGTAGACTTCTAGAGCTTTAGTATTTAGAAAATCTTCTAAGGGTATTTTAGTAGGTTCTATATAATTTTTCTATTTAATTAGAATATTAAAATAGCTATTTCTAGATTAGTAGTACTATAAGATCTTTTCTATAACCTACTCTCTTTCGATATAGTCGTTAGAAGCTTTTAATAATTAGATTAGGGGTAGTTCCGGGTAGGCTATATCTTAAGAAAGAAGTAGGTCTTCGGAGGCTTAGTATAGAAGATCTATATAGAAAATAAAGTAAATTCTAGGGGGGGTATCGAGGTAAATAGCGTAAAATCCTATTAGACTTATAACCCTATATAATAGGGCTATCTAGTCTAGTTTCTTCGAGGGTCTAATAGTTCTAATATTCTTTAAATATAATAAAACTTTATCCCTTATCTTATAGGATTCCGAGGCCTATCGTAGCTAATTTACGTATTTCTCCTAGGTTTTTTAAATATCTACTATTATTATTACTACTAAATTATAGTAATTTTTTAGTTTTCTAACCTATTCGTGCCTTTTTTTAGCTAAAGAGATAATAGATCTAGTAGAAGGTCTTATATTAGGTTCTAAGGTCTTTAAGTAGTATCCGTAATTTAAGAAGAATAGGGAGAATCTAGTAGACGTAGATTTTCGGTTACTAAAAGTAAGTATCGTACTAGGTAGTAATATATCCTAGTTATCTTAGTTAAATAAGTAGAATATTTATAAGTAAACCTCTAGTTCTATATTTAAATATTTTATAGAACTATCGGTCTAAAGGTAAAAAGCTATAAATAAATACCGTTAAATCCCTAAAAACTAGTAGACTTCTTTCTAGAATAAACCGGTAAACTAGGGTCCTCTATCGGAAACTATAGTATAGGGGAGTCTATAATATATATAGATATATTATAAGAAAGTATAGGTAATATCTAGGGCTTTTATTATTTTTATTAGTATAAATATAGGGTTTTTCGTAAATCTATCTATAACTACTAGTATAGTAGACCTATTAGGGGTTTCGGGGAGGTCTACTATAAAATCTATAGATAGTTCTTATTAAGATCGTTCCGGAATAAGTAGGGGTTTTAGAAGACCCTTTTTCTAATCTCTCTAGACCTTACTTTATAAATAGATCTAGTAGTTTTACGTAAAACGACGTATATTAGAGGATAGACCCGGCTATATATAGTACCTAGAAACTAGATCTCTCGTAATTTCTCTACCGGGGTAACTAGTAGTAGGGGAGTTATAGATTCGCTAGATAATCTTAGTTCTAAGGGGCTCGAAGAAGGGTATCTAGATTCGGTCTCTCTATATTAAACGGTTCTCTATATCGATAGAATACTCGGATATAGATACTAGTAAACCCTAACTAGTAGGAAACTACCGGTTACCTTCGCAGACGGCTTACCGAATCTTCTAGTATCTAGGGTTCTTTTCTAGACCTTTTAACTATAGATTCGATAGTTCTAGGTCTTCGAAAGGGGTCCTAGGGGGGTCGGCTAGTTCGGAGATAGAGAGTATAACGGTCTACGTAAGAGGTAAACCTTTTTACGTAGAATGAGATTATATTCTAAACTAAAGAGAAGAGAAGGAAGAAGGAGACCCTACGGGAGGCGAAAGGTTTTTTATATATAGCGAGGGATTTTTAAAAAGTCTAGAGAAATCTATATCGTTTTATAGGCCTAGACTTAGGTTTTAGTTTAATAGAAGAAGCTAATAATATATCTCGGGGTTTCCTTATACTAGGGTTCTAGAATATACTAATATCGATTCTTACTTTAATAGTTAAGTTATTAAATCGAAAATAAGTTCTCTAGAATACTTAAATTCTCCTAATTCTAGAGGTAGTATTTTCTTATTAATCTAATTAATATTCGTAGAATTAGACGGTAGCGAAGATAATAGGGTATTAAGTAACTAATCTATATATAAAGCTATTTATAGTTAACGAAGGTATAGCTAAAGTTTTAGAAGGGTTTTAACTTTTTATATTAGCCCCCCTCTCCCCCCTTTTTCTAGGGTTTCGTAGCCTATAGAACTTCTAAAAGACTAGATTCGTAGACTTCTAGAGCTTCGGTATCTAAGAAGTCTTTTAGGGGTTTTTTAATAGGTTCTATATAACGTTTCTACTTAATTAAAATATTAAAATAGCTATTTCTAGTTTAGTAGTACTATAAGATCTTTACTATAACCTACTCTCTTTCGATATAGTTATTAGAGGCTTCTAATAGTTAGATAAAAAGTAATTCTAAATAAGCTATATCTTAGGAAAGAAGTAGGTTTTCGGAGGCTCGGCGTAGGAGATCTATATAGAAAATAGGGTAAATTCCGGGGGGGGGTATTAAAGCGAATAATATAAGATTTTACTAGACCTATAACCCTATATAGTAGGGCTATCTAATCTAGTTTCTTTAAAAGTCTAGTAGTTCTAATATTTTTTAAATATAGTAGAACTCTATCCCCTTTTTTATAGGATTCTAAAGCCTATTATAACTAATTCGTATATTTTTCTTAGGTTTCCTAGGTATCTACGATCGCTATTACTACTAAATCGTAGTAATCTTTTAGTTTTCTAACCTATTTACGCCCCTTTTCGGCTAAAAAGACGATAAATCTAGGAGACGACCTTATATTAGGTTCTAAGGTCTCGAAGTAGTATCTATAGTTTAAGAAGAATAAGGAGAATCTAATAGATATAGATTTTTAGTTATTAAAAGCGAGTATTATACTAAGTAGTAATATATCTTAGTTATCCTAGTTAAACGAGTAGAATATCTATAAGTAAACCTCTAATTCTATATTTAAATATTCTATAGATCTATCGGTTTAAAGGTAAAAGGCTATAGATAAATACCTCTAAATTCCTAAAGACCGGTAAACCTCTTTCTAGAATAAATTAGTAAACTAAGGTCTTCTATTAGAAACTATAGTACGGGGGAGTCTATAATATATATAGATATATTATAAGAAGGTATAAGCGATATCTAGGGCTTTTATTATCTTTATAAATATAAATATAGGGTTTTTCGTAAATCTATCCGTAATTACTAGTATATTAGACCTATTAGGAGTTTCGGGGAGGTCTACTATAAAATCTATAAATAGTTCTTATTAAAATCGTTCCGGAATAAGTAGGGGTTTTAGAAAACCCTTTTTCTAGTCTTTTTAGACTTTACTTTACGAATAGATCTAGTAGTTCTATATAAAACGATATATATCGAAGGATAGACCCGGATATATATAGTACCTAGAAACTAGGTTTTTTATAATTTCTCTACTAAGGTAACTAGTAGTAGGGGAATCGTAAATTCGTTAAATAATCCTAATTCTAAAGGGCTCGAAGAAAAGTATTTAGATTTAGTCTCTTTATATTAAATAGTTCTCTATATCGATAGAATACTCGGATATAAATACTAATAAGCCCTAACTAGTAAAGAACTATTAGTTACCCTCGTAAATAGCTTACTAAATCTTCTAGTATTTAGGGTTCTTTTCTAAACTTTCTAATTATAGGTTAAATAGTTCTAGGTCTTCGAAAAGAGTTTTAAAAGGGTCGGCGAGTTCGGAGGTAAAAAGAAGCTCGTTTTCGGGTCTAGAATTACTATCGGATATTTATATAGTTTTAACTTTTATTTCTAATCCTTCTAAGGTATTAGAAAAATTAGAAAATAATTAAAAAGATCTACTAGATATCTTATTATTAGAGGCGTTTTTCGGTAGATTTTAATCTCTTCTAAAAAGGGTATCGGAAGAGATTTATATAGTACTAGGCTAGTAAATAAGTTTAAATTTAAATTCGGATAGTTCTTCTCCTTATTATATCTATTATTCGGATAGATATTACCGGATCTAGAAATAAACTAAGTTCTAGTAATCTATATAAATTATAAAATCTATACTTTTAAACTTAGAATACTATTCTCTAATATATAATATAATAAATAGAAGTTCTTTATCGTATATAGAGTAATTAACTTTAGTAGAGGATAGTTTTCTCGAATAGTATCCTATAAGTCTCTAGAAGAGGTTTTTAAAATTTTACTATATAAATACGCTTTTTAAAGCGTAACTAGAGGTATCTACTTCTATAGCTATAGACCTAGAAAGGTCCTAACTAACTAAGGTCTCGGAATTAATTAGGGCTTTTTTAAAGTTCTCGAAAACGTTCTAGTAGTCTATATTCTACTTAAAAAAAATATCTTTTTTAATTAGATTTATAAAAGGTCTAGTAATATCCGAGAAGTATTTAATAAAGACCTTATAATAGTTTATAAATCTTAAAAAACTTTATATATTTCTAATAATTTTTAGGGGTTCTTATTCTTAAATAACTTTTATTTTTTCGGAATCGGTTTTTATACCTACCCCGGATTCGATTATAAAACCTAAATACTTAATTTCTAGGGTTTCGAAATTAGATTTAAAGAAATCTAATTATAGACTAGTATTAGAGAGTTTCGAGATTATAGAATAGACTTTTTAGTAGTAATCCTCTTTAGATCTATTAAAATAGATAATAATATTATCTAAATAAGTAGAGTAGAAAATATCGAAGTATTCGTAAAAAGTATTATTTATATACTATTAAAATAAAGTAAAAGTACCGGATAGATCGAAAAAGGTAATTAGCTATTTAAAAGATCTTAATTTAGTTCTAAAAGCTATTTTCTACTTATTTCTTTTATATATCCGGAGATAGTAAAAAGCCGATATAATATCGATTTTAGAAATCTATTTAGAACTAGTTATCTATTATAGAATCTCCGATATAAAAGGTATCGGATAGGTATCGTATTTCGATATAGTATTTAACTTTCGGTAATTTATATAAAAGTATAAGCTATTTCCGGGTTTTTTTACGAAGAGAACTAGAGTAATAACTAATAAAGAAAAGGCCTTTATAAAACCCTAATCTAGTAATTTATATAGAATTTTCCGTAGGACTAGAAGCTCTTCCTTAGATATCTAATATAAAGGTATTTTCGGAATAATAGTATCTAGAAATAGGTTTATTTCGTAATCTAAACTAGGGCGAGAAGGCGGTAGTTTTTTAGCCTTTTTTCTATTAAAAGCTTTAATAATAGGGAATAATTAGGTAAGGGCTTCGAGATAAAGGTTTTTTTCTTCTTTAATAATAAGGGTTTTCTAAATATCTATAAAAGAAGCTAAGAAAATATATATAAGTAGTTTTTCTTTTAAAACTTTAGTTAAAAAGGCTTTAAACCCGGCGGAAAAGACTTAAATAATTTTAAAGTTTATAGATACCGGTAGTATAGATATCTTAAACCTAAAAGGTCTTCGGATATTATAATATTAGTAGTTAGGCGAAGTAAGGTATCGTAGAATTATAATTACCCTTTTCCTAGGATTATAAGATCGGACTAGCTAGGGATTATATAAGCCTAGATACCCTCGCGAAACCTACCTATATCTAACTTAAAATAAGCTATTTAAGATATAGTAGATTAAAGGTCTCTAAGCTAATTAACGATTTACTAAAGGCAGTAGGGCTAGATCGAGTAGAGGGTAACTCTATATTTAATAGAAGCTCTATCGGATATCGTAGTAAAACTATAATAACTAGAGTCGATAAAGGGTTTTATATTAGATCTATCGTTTATAATAGCGTCTATATAAATACCCTCCTCTTCTAAGGAGGCCGGGGGTTGAGCGGGGATTTCCGGGGGTTCTAGGGACCTGTTACAGCTAAGAGTATAGTGACGGGGAGGATCTCGGTGTATTAGTACGACCTAGGGGGTAGGATACGTAACCCGACGCGAAGGACGGAACGGGATACGTAATCTAATACGAGGGGTAATATATAAGAAAAAAAGGGCTTAAAAAAAGGGGGGCTACGATACGTAGAGAAAAACCCTTTTCTTCTTAAGAATATTATTCTTATTAAGTTAGACTATAAAATTAGAGAATAAGAGATATATAATTTTAACTACTTCTTCTTATATATACTTAATTACTTTTTATATAACTTTACTATATATTTACGCTAGTTCTAATTATAATAGGATAATATTCTTCTTAAATTATTTTTTTATATAGCGACCGGCTAGGATAAGTAAGAAGAGATTTATATATATATATACTATATATTTAAGAATAATTAATAGTAGTAGTAAGGGAATACCTACTTTTATAACTTTTAATATAAATCTACTTAATAAACCCGATTATACCGATACCTTAGTTAATATACTATAATTAGAACTTTTTATATAGAAACTATTAATATTTAAAAAAGAACTATACCTCTTTACTACGTAAACCCGTTAGGAGAAAGCGAAAAAAGCCCTAGAATACTATACTACTTAGAGAAATACTAGTATCTAGTATCCGGATATATTAAACTATATAGATATATAGGAAAACCCGAAGGGGATACCTTATACCCTTATTCTTCTTTTATACCTTAAAATCCGAAACCTTCTCGTTTAGAAGATCGACCTAAAAATATAATTTAATACTTTAATAAGTACGAATTTCGACGATTTTCTCTACGAATATAGTCGTATAGTAATTAACGAGTCTATCTTATATAATATTAATAAGATTTACCTCGTAGAGTATAACTTCTTAATTTCGGTTTAAACTAAATAATACTAGTATATATAAACTACTTACTAGAATAACTAGACCCTTATCTCGTAAGCCGAGTATAAAAACTAGATCTATAGTTTAATCTCCCCTATCGAAATACGAGGGATTAGTACTATTACGAAATTCGTATCGGCTTACTAGTATAACGGATAATATATTATTAAATATATTAACTACTTTATTAATCTTTAAGCTAAGATCCCTACTTTTATAATTAACTTTTATTAGGTATAGTATACTTATAGTAGTATATTAGATACTACTAAAAGCTAGTTATTTATAAGGTAAAAAGCTTTTTTTAAGACCTTCGTAGAACTATATACCCGGGCTATAACTACTAATAGCTTTTTTAAGACTAGTAAACGACCTAGCGAAAGATATAAGACTACTAAAATAAAGTATATAAAATCCTTTATACTTACTAAGCCCTTTACTAGCGAGGGATATAAGAAATTAACTACTTTTTTCGCGCCGGCTATTCCGACTTCTACCGGGCCTAAAACCTATATACCGGTCCTATATAAAAGAATAAAGCGAGCTTTTACCTTAATTTACTATAAGTATAAAAGAAGCGGATATAAAAGGCCTAAATATACGTAATTAGATTATTTATATAGAAATAACTTTTATATTATTAATAAGTATACCGAATTAATAGGGAAAGAATCTACGAAAATTAGGGTAAATATAATACTTTTTAAACCTCGATCTAATTAGGAATAATACTAGGATTTATACTCTAATAGTTTTTTAATAATTATCCCTATTAGAATTTATATAAATTACTAATAAGTAGATTTAAATACCCTCCTAGACTTAGGAAACGAGGGGATTATTTTTAATTTAACCTAGTACTATTTATTTAGAAGAAGTACGAAAAACCTCTTACCTCGTAAAGTAATTCTTATATACCCCCTATACCCCGGCGAAAGTTATAAGGCTAATAGAGAAAAAAAACTCCTTATTAAAGCGAGGGATATATAGGGAGTTATATAGAAATACTATTTAACTACTATCGTTATACCTTTTTATAAAAGAAGATACTAGATTATTTTAAAGTAATTATAGCTTACTATAGTAAACCTTTTAATTGATTAGGTCTTATATCCCTAGGAATATCGTTCTCCGCTTATTACTAACTATAGGATAGATTTAATTATTAATTTTAAAGAACTACGCCTCGTAGAATATAAAAGTATAGTTACTATTACCCTTATACCCCTAAGAAAGTTATAGAATCGTCCGATATAAAGATACTATAAAGAAAAGGATAATCTATATATAAAAGTAGTAATTATATATATAAAAAAAGTAAAAAAGGATTCTATAAGTAAACTTATTTAGAAGTTTACTTAAGCTATTAGGGAAAGAGATAAAAAAGATTAGAAAGAAGAAGAACTTCCCTCTTCTTTTATAGAAAAACCTAACTAGTAAGAAGAGGAGGATAAGAAGTTCTTTATACCTATATACGAATAACTATACCTTTTATAATCCGGGAAAATATACGCTATCGAGCTTATAGAAGACCTCTTATACTACGTACCGATATATCTACTTTACGAGTATAAACTATAGGTTTTACGTAAATATATCGATAAAGCCCTTATAAAAAAATAGATAAAGAGAAGTAATAGTCCTATAAGGGCCCTAATTCTATTCGTACTAAAAAAAAGAGGTTCTTTATATTTTTATATAGATTACTATACCCTAAATACCGTTATAAAGAAGGATAAGATACCCCTACTACTTATCGATAATATTATCGAATAGATCGTTAATACTATATACTTTATAAAACTAGACCTAAAGAATACGTACTATAGGATATATATATACGAGGGAGATAAGTAGAAAATAATATAGAGATATTAATATAAGTATTTCGAATATACGGTTATATTATTTAAACTAGTTAATATACTAGCTATATTCTAAAACTATATTAAAGAGGTCTTATATAACTTTACGGATATCTATTATATAGTTTACTTTAACGATATTCTTATCTATATAGAAGATACGGAGACCTATATAAAAGTTATTCGGGAGATCTACCGAATACTTATAGAAGTAGGCCTATATAGGAATCCTAATAAGTACGAGTTTAGTATAAAAGAGATAACTTTTTTAGGTTTTATAATATCTAATACTAATATAAGAATAGAACTTTTACGCGTATCGTCGATAAAAGAGTAGCTAGAACCCTTAAGTATTACGGATATTTAATAGTTCCTCGGGGTCTATAAATTCTACTAGCGCTTTATTAAGAACTATATAAAGATTATAATACCCTTTTACGACTTTACTAAATAGCCTAATAATATCCTTAACTTCTTATATATTAGTAACTTTACTAGATACTAGAAGAAGTAATAGGGAAAGAAGATTCGTACGAAGATATTCGATATCGGGGAAAAGGGTCGCTAAATAATTAAAATTCTTAAAGCTATATTTAACTTTATATAGATCTTATATTATTTCTAATTAGAACTCCCCCTATAAGTAGAAATAGATACCTTAGATTACGTAATAGGGGTAGTACTCTTATAAAAATACGCGAGGGTATAATATCCGATAGCTTTCTATTTTAGGAAGTTATAAGGACCCGAGATATACTATACTACGCCTAATTAAGAACTCCTTACGATCTAAGAATCTTTCCTATACTAGAGGTATTACCTAATATACCCCGTAGAACCTATTAATATATATACTAACTATTTAAATTATATATATTTAATAAAAAAGAAAAAGCTATTTCCGAAGTAAGTATACGCGATAGTTATTCTCCTCTAGTTCGACTTCGTAATTATATATATAGCCGGAAAAGTTAATTTTATAAATTATCTATTTAGATATCTAGATTATAATAATATAGAAGATCGTACGAGGGAATAGTAGGCCGATTTACCTACTTTTTTATAGTATTTCGTATAGTCGAAACCTAAGAATAGTTCTCTTATTCATATAGCTATATACTAGTTAGGTTAGGAATTACTAACCGAAATCCTACGTAAAACCTAAGAAGAAGATAGTTTTATTAGTAAGGGAATATAGAAAGAAAGAAGGTCTAAATCGTAGAAGTTAAATTCCTTAGAGTTACTAATAAGAAATAGTAAGATCTATATACCCTTAACTCTATATAGTATAATCCTATATATAGCTTACGATAATCCTATATTAGGTTACCTAGGATAAGTTTATACCCTCGTAAAGCTTATACTTTCGTATTTCTAGCCGGAGATATATAAGGATACGAGGAAATAGGTATCTATATATAAAATCTACTAAAGTACTAAACCCTTTTTACGTAGTAACCGGGCTTTTCTACGTCTTATACTTATTCCTATATAGCCGTAGTAAGCTATCTCGATAGATATAATAACGGATTTATTACCTATAAAAGATAAAAAAAAGAACTTTATAAATACGATTCTTATAGTTATTAATTACTTTACGAAGTAGTCTAAGTTTATACTATATAAGAAAAGCTTTATAAGCTAATAGCTTACGAGAGCTTTCCTCGAGTATATCTATATAAGATTTAGACTTCTAGAGTCGATTATAACGGATAAGGGTTTTATCTTTACGAGCGGATAATAGACGACCTTTTACTACGAGTTTTAAGTAAAATAGAAGTTTAGTATAGCCTTCTACCCCGAAATAGATAATTAGACCGAGCGCCTAAATTAGATTATCGAATAGTACTTATATAACTATTATATAAAGAATTAACTAGATTAGATTTTTTACTTCCCTTTAGTATAAGTAATTTAGAATACTATAAAATACTCTAGTCTTAATAATATACTAGTTAGAGTTCTTTTAGGATATATACCTCGATAACCTTTTATAGATATCCTATACGTAAGAGAACTTATAGAAAATACTACCTTACGTATAGAATAGATAAAAGAAGAAAAGGAATTTACGAAAGAGCTACTACTAAAAGCCTAAATCCGGATAAAGCTATAGTATAATAAGAAGATAACTTTACTTATATATATAATAGGAGATTAGGTCCTTCTAAGTATAAAGAATATCTATTTATAAAGGCTATATAAAAAACTTATAGAAAAATAGATAAGACTTTACGAGATCTCGGAAGTAAAAGACTCCGGAAATACTATATAGTTAAACCTTTTAATAAGTACGCGTATATATAATATATTTAACGTATTTTCGTTATATCCTTATAAGATATACGAAGGAGAGATTCCCTAAATACTTTTAGATAACCCTTTTAATAATAAAGAAATATAAGAATAAATAGATATCCTAATTTATATAAGTAAACTAGGGCCGAAAAGAGAATATCTCCTATACTAAAAAATAGGCGAAGAGATATAGGAACCCCGAAGTATATTTATAGATAAATCCGCGTAAGAGGAATATAATAAAAAAGTAAAAAAATTTAAAATTCTTAAATAGTATATCTAATATACTTAAAGTAAATATATAAGAGAAAGGGGTATATATCTTAGGCGAAAGAGGAATTAATAAAAGGAAAACGATAATATAATATAAGAATACGAAAGCCTAACTACTCTATTACGAGGTAAACTATTTACTTACTCTACGGATAGGGATATTATAGTACTACTAAACTCCTTAGTAATCTATTTACTTAATTCTACTATACTTTCGGCTATTTTTATATCTATATTTTCTTCTTTTATATTATCCTCCTCCTCTTCTTTTATATTTTCTTCTTCTTTTATATAAATTTCCTCTACTCGTCTTATATATTCTTCTTCTTCTCTTTCTTCTTCTTCTTCTCCTCTTTCTTCTTCTTTTTCTTCTCCTCGCGTAGGCGCGGGCTCCTTATCGGCTACGATAATAATATATATATTAAGAGCTCGAGCTATATCCTTATATAGAAGGTTAAATTTAATCTATATTACTATAGAAGTAGTAAAAAAGCTTTTACTAAAAGCGAGGAGCTTATAGAAGTATATATAGCCTATAAAGACTTTATTATATAGTATTTTAATTTCGAGGTATAAGAGCTCTAACTCGCTCGGTAGGGAACTTTTATAAAGCTAAGGAGAAGTAGGAGTAGGGGTAATAGTAGAAGTAATAGTAAGGATATTAGTATTAGAATTTAAGGCTAAATAGGAAATAGGCGTAAGCGGAATAGTAGGTTATATAAGAAGTATAGTAGAAGTAATAATAAGCGAAAGTAGTAAACTAAATAAGCCTTAAATAGCTATATATATATAAGTAAACTAAACCGAAGACCTTCCTATAAGCTATAAAATACCTTCTAGGCCTCTTAACTAGTAAAAGAAAATAGAAGTAGGTACTTATATATTATAGTAGTAGCCTACCCGGCGAAAGTCTATAAAGTATTTTTATACTTATCCTATATAGAAGTTAGAAAAATATATAAAATAAATTAAAAAAAAGAAGATATAGTAAAAGAGGATACTTATAAATATATCTAGATTATTTTAAATTTATAAATATTTATTACGAAAAAGGAAATACTAATTAAGAATACTTATATATTAATAACTATATTTTTTATTCGGGTTTCTTAGCGAAAAGGATTTCCGTATATACGAAAGGTAGTAAGTAAATTCCCTAAAGGGATATCTATAGCGAACTCCTAAGCTTTTATTAAATAGGCTATCCTCGTATTAAATATATAAGTATAGTACCTCTTTATCCCTAAATATACGAAAGAGTTAGTATAAGAAGAATATCTCTACGACTTAATATATAAAAAAATAAAAATATTTAAAAAACCGAAAAATATATAACTACTACTATTAATTATACTACGAGAAGTAGGTCTTTTATATAAGTATAAGAGTTTTAAATTTAGTAAGAATACCTATAGGAAATAAAGATATAATCGAGGAAATATATAATCGATATATAAAAAAAAATCTCGTACTATCGAATAACTCTAGAATATTAGTAAGGAGATACTCGATAAAAATATATATATATATATATATATATAAGTAGCCGAGAGAAACTTAGAAAAAAAGAAAAAAAAAAGAAATCGAAATTTTTACTATATAGGGTTAGGGTTAGGGTTAGGGTTAGGGTTAGGGTTAGGGTTAGGGTTAGGGTTAGGGTTAGGGTTAGGGTTAGGG
>JAOYNU010131853.1:0-25669 GCA_026745395.1 Tympanopsis confertula | reverse complement strand
TTTTTTCAGGATTCCAAGCAGCCTGGCCCCCAAAAGTCACACGCCGTCTTCGTCCTCAAGACTTATAAGCTCGAAAGAGAAAGGGTCTTTTACGATAGTGAGCTGGAGGCGTGGGTTGCCCTGGCCGATCTCTGGTCCGATAATATCCTCATGTGCTGGGGCGGGTTCGTCCAGTCCGGGACGTATAACCTCGTCTTCGAATACGCCAACGGCGGTAGTCTCGGCAACTTTCTCCGCCAGCAGACCCCCCCGGCTTCGGCCGAGGAGCTCACGCGTTTCTGGAGCAATCTCGTCAACGTCCTGCACGGCCTGCACCGCTTTCACCAGCACAAACAAGTCGGCACCGGCACCCTGGGCGGCATTCATCAGAACCTGCACATGCAAAACATCCTCCTGGCTGACCTTGACCGGCGCATAGATGTGCGTTTCTCCTTCACGCCCAAGCTCGCCGACTTTGGCAACAGCAATGTCCGTGTCGCACCCACCAAGACCGAGATCATGGATCATCCCGGCCAAACACGATACGGCAACCAGAGCTGCGAGCCTCCTGAAAGCAGTGACCTCCACCTCAGAGGTCGCGACCACCAGGAGCTCAACGGCGGGCCCGACACGGTGACGCCGAGAGCGGACATTTGGGCGCTCGGCAGCGTCTTCAGCCAGGCGGCCGTGTGGTCTGCCCTGGGCAACGACGGCCTGCGCGAGTACTTTGAGATGTGCATGCGTGAGGCCGGCGTCGATAGCATGGGCGCCCTCCACGACGGTTTCAACGCCCTGCAGGCCGTGGGCACAATCCACCAGCGGGTCGTGGCCCAGAAAAAGGAATTCGATACCCTGACCCCGCACATCATCGAGATTGTTGAGAAATACATGCTGGTGAGAGCCGCCGAGCGACTCACCGCCAAGCAGCTCTATGCCAAGTTCCAGCAAATCCTGCCGCCAGCCGAGGACAAGAACGGCGTGGCTCCCTTCAACACCATCAGCGGGAGCACCAAGATGAAAGAAGCGGCCATTACGCTGGACGAAGTAGAAAAGTGGCGCGTGGCTCGCATAAGAAAGGCCCCCCAGGAGACGCCGGTCCTTGCAGCGTTGTCGGCCCTGCACAAGAACCTACGAGGCCGCCGCTACATCTTCCTCCTCGATGATTCTGCCAGCGTGTCTGGCTGTTCGGCCCAGGTACGCCAGACGCTGATCACGCTGGCCGACATCGCATCGCACATCAGTGCCGCCGCTCCTGTCGAGCTGTTACTGGCATCGGACCCGACGTTGCAGCCACACCGCATCGACCAAGGCGAGGAAAAGGTTGCGCAGCTCGTCAACGGGCTCCACTTTGATAACATCCCCGAGCTGATGGAGGCCGCGCTGGCACGGGTGGTTGACCGGATCGTCGAGCCGCACCTCATCCGCACTACCGCGACAAAACATGGCATTGGGAAGCTCCTTCAACGCCACCAGGCGCAGCCTGCACCAATCAACTTGTTTGTCCTGACCGATGCCAAATGGAGAGGAAGAGGCCGCGGCATGGAGCTCCCACTCCGCAGGCTTGTTTCATTCATGAGCAGGAGGAACTTGGATCGATCCATGGCCATGGTGCAGTTCCTGCATGTCGGCGGATACGCCACGGGGACGCGAGTGCTGGAGGAGGTTGTCGAGGATGTCGGGGGGCCGGTCGGATAGTAGGTTATTTATCCCACACTGCGCACTGCAACGTGCGTGCGGGCGAACGATGCTGACGGTTGGCAGTGGTGATGTTGTGGATGCAAGGACACTATTCGATTCGATTCACGATATACTCCTTGGCAGCGCGATGCGGCGGGGGGAGGACTGGTTGTTTGAAAAGGATTTTTGAAAACATCAAGAATTTCTGTATCCGGACGGCATTTCATATGAATGGAGAGAGAGAGATGTTATAAATGTGACTTGAAAAGTAAGGGTCGGGAGGGGAAGAGGTAAGGAAAAAGGAAAAGGAAAAAGGAAAAAAAGACTGAAACACAAGGTGCCCGTGGGATTCGAACCCACGCCTGTTACCAGACCAGGAAATTGATGTCAAGGTAACCTTAACCTGGCGCCTTAGACCGCTCGGCCAGAGCACCATGAGATTGTTTGAATAAAACCACGTGAGTTTGGTATGTCAGCAAGGACACGCTTTACGCCTTGGGACCAGTGTTTGGAGGGTGATGGTGACGATATATATAATAAGATGAAGAAGCTCATTCGCGGAGCCTAACATTATCAGAGACGGTCTCGAGTTTGCAATTCCAGATTAATCTCCTTCGGATACTATCTCGGCATAGTAACGACGGGATCATCAACACTTGATTCTGACCGGTTCCATGAGCTTAATTACTTGGCGGTCTCTCCGTCCCGCTAGATCACCCTCACACAAGCGGACCGTCGATAAGCTCACGTGACTACATCAGGCTAAAAAAGTAACGAGGCCATCACAAGTGATGGTTTTTAAAGTAAGAAGACGATTGGTAGTATGCAGTATCGACCGCGATACCGACCAGTCTCAAGACATACAAAGGAGTCGAGAAAACAAGGAGAAAGAAGGAAAAGGATGCGCGGTACTCTGACAGCATGACTGGTTGGGCGGCAAGCTAAAAGCCGATGGAAGGATGGGGTTTGGTGCCGCAGTGAGGCTGTGCAAGCGAACATCACGGGCATGTTGGCTCTTCTTTACTATTTATGTATCGATCTCCAAACCATTCAGTCATTTGCACATGTTTTGTGCTTATTCTGGGTTGATTCCCGCGTCCAGTTTACAGGGATGCTGCAGGCTCGAGGAGGCACTGCCCTGTCTTCCCCACGTCATTAGGAAACAAGACAGACAGATACAGTAGTTCTCCAGCAGCTAAGTCGGTGGGCCATCCAGAGATGGTTAGGATAATGTAGTTATTGAATCTGCGCCGTATTATCCACAAGGTTCACGTAAATAAAAGGGGACGCGGTCCCCACGGCTGAGTTCGGCTGATGTATTCGTTTTGATTTGACTCGTTTCGGCTTGTGTTGAGGGTTTTTTGATGAATTATCTTTTTTTATAAGAATTTAAAAGGCTCAAGAAACCCAACCTTTGCGAAACGCGACTTGCTCTCGGGCGACCTGCTCTCGGGCTTCTTCATCACACGCTCCAGTGTCTGTCAATTGCGACGCCCAGTGTCTGTTAATTGCGACGCCCAGTGTCTGTCAATTGCGACGCCCTGTTTGCCAATTGTGACGCGCAATGGCCGAGTGGATCAACAAGAAACGGGACTGCTGCTCCCCATGCGGCGACTGCTGGATGTCATGCTGCTGCCCTTGCATCAGTCAGTTCTCATCATCTCGACGGCTGCTCTCGTGCCATATCGTCCGACTGTCTGGCTGACCAAATGCCTCGTGTTGGATAAATAGTCCACGGCCATACGGCACAGCGCCTCGACCCGCAAAAGGGCAACGACGAATCCAAGCACAACACGTGCAACGGCACCTGCGGTGTTTTTTGCATTGCCATCGTGTGCGGTTTCGGCTGGGTGTATGTTCCTCTGTGCATTCTGCCTCGAGACTGGTTGTTGAGCTGACGCGCCAAACTGCTCCCTCCTTCCTAGCATGACCATGATGCGTCGTACCGAGATCCGGAACCGGTTCGGCATCGCGGGCGGTGCTTGTGGCGATTGCTTCTTCTCGTACTGCTGCTCCTGCTGCGCCGAGCTCCAGATGGCCAAGGAGGTCAAGGCCCGCATCGGCCACGCCGCCGTCAACGACCGCGGCTACGAGCCTCAGCCCGCCATGAGCACCGCGTACGCCCACCAGTCGCAGCTCCCTGAAGCCTACTCGCCCATGTCTCAGACCCAGTCGCCTCTATCCCAGGCCCAGTCGCCTCCACCCCAAACCCACTCGCCTCACACTCACCCTCATGCTCAGCACCAGCCGCAGCCACAAGAGCACTATCAGCAGCATCAACCGCAGTATCAGCAGCAGCATCAGCCACAGCATCAACAGGATTACCAGCAGGATTATCAGCAGGATTACCAACATGATTACCAGCAGCAGTACCCGCCTCAAAAGCAGTACCAGCCCTATCCCGGCCCCCGGCAGTAAAACAAGACAAGGCGTCAGATTGTCAGGTTGATTGGGAGACCTGCAAAGGCGGTCACGTCGCCAAGTGCCTAATGAGTGTGTGTGGTATGGAAGAGAGGGGAGGGGGGGAGGGAGTACAAGTCATGAGATACGAATGTCTACCTTGCCTATGAAATAGGGATATACCCTGTCTATATATCGATACTAAGGTCGCTGGGTTGGATTCCTGCAGCTTTTTGGAAAGAAAGGGCATATCTTGCAAGGGCATACATATTCTCTGGTGTGCCTGAAGATGTGTATTTCTGCATTTCTGATTCCATCACAATGACGTCAGGCTTATATTGATTTCTTTATCTTGACCATTTTGACCATCTTGACTATCTTCTATCTTAAAGGTGACTCACTCTCCAAAGAACCCCCTCTCCTTCCAACCCCTCATCCACTCTTCCATATCTGCCAGGACTGCTTCCACGTACCACGCCTCGACTTCGCCCTGCCCAAAAGTCATCAGCATCGTCATCTCCTCGCCCTTTACGCCCGCCACGTTCAGCATCAGCGGCGCCGACATGGGCATGGCCGGGTTCGCAAATATCAGTCTCCGCAACGGATACTTTGCACCGTCACGGCCCGCGGCACCGTACGGATCAACCAAGCCCAAGCTGCCGACCTCGGCCGTCAGCTTTCGAGGCGTGCCCGGAAGCATGCGCCTCTGATCGAGAGCGCGAACGTCGCCGCTGTGGGGGAGGAGGGAGATATCGTTGTTGACAATAGCAGAGGCTTGCTTGGCACGCTGTGCAGAAGCCGCGGCCTGGGCGGCACTCCAGATGAGAGAATCAAGAGTAGGGGTGGTTTTGCCATCTCCTGGAGAGCTGGCCGCCGGCCTGGCATTGCGCAGGGCCTCCAGCTCCGAGGGGCCCGTCTCGATCCTATAGCCGATCACCAGGCATGCTATCAATCTTTTCGCTTCGACATTCTCGGGGCATAGTTTCTGGTCGACCCACGGACGCAGGTTGACGGTGACCAGCGTACGATACACCTCGTCATCCTTCCATTTCCAAGAGCCCTCGTCGCTGCCGGGCGGCGCCCTGCGCGCCGCCGCCGCCATGAGCAGCGCGCTCAGCAGCGGGGCCATGCTCACGCCACGCTCCCTGCACGCGGCTGCGAGCTCCTCCCCCACGTGAGCGGGCAGACGCAGCAATCTGCTCTGGCTGATCGCCGTCCGGTTGGCGTCCGGATACGTGATGCTCCACGCTCGTTTGGGTCTGGGCCCAAGATGGAGGAAAGACGGGGCTTTGAGATTCCACAGGCTCTTGAGCAGCCACCCCAGCGTTGTCCTGAACGGGATCAGGCTCAGGATCTCGGGGATTACCTGTGGCGGCTCCGGGAGCGGTATTTTATGGTCGGACGGAATGGCTGGCACGTCAGCACGAGGCTCGGGTTCGTTGAGGATGTCACGGAGGATTTCCATAAAGATGGCTCCTCCCATGCCGTCGCCGATGGCATGGTGGTACGTGAAGACGACGTCGCAAAAGTCCGAGTTTGCTTCGTCGGCCTCGAGCGCGCCTGCGGGCCTGTGCACAGCAACACGCCAGGGCGCCACGTTCTCCATGTCGTCAAACAAGCCGTCCTGGGACTTGTGCATGGCCTTGAGCACCTTGTCGTCATATTCCTTGATGCTCCCGGCCTGGACATGGTCAAAGGACACGATGCGGTCAAGCGCCAGCTCGTGGATGCGCACAAAACAAGACCGCAATTCTGCCTCGCCGGCGATGCCGTACCGCAGCATTGGCTGCTCGAGGGCAATGCGCGCGACGGCGCCGAGGAGACGCTCATTTGTTGGCGCCGGGCTAAAACGGCCCTGGGAACCGACCCCACGGTACCAGCCACGGTAGTGGCAATAAGCAAACCCATGCTCGCTTGAGGGCTTCCGTGTCAGCAATCCTGGCGTGGGGACGATGATGGGACTGGGGCCAACATACTATGGGCCGCAGGGCCGGACGATGTCGCGCTTCTTGTGGCTTGCCATGGCGATGGTACCGACTATGAAGAATGAGAGCGAGTTATCAAGACAGGGATAGTTGACGAGAGCTTATCAACTCGGGCGGGGGTGCATGATGTTATTAATCAATGGCCACCACTGATGAGACCGCCGGTCTCGGATTTTACTTGGCCAGATCACCTGATGAGACTGGTGATGATGAAAACGAATAAGGGAAAGAAAGGGGAAAAGAAAGAAAAGAAACAACGATGCTTCCAAAACGCCTTGTATACCCGGGCTGCGCCCATCAAGTTCGCTGCTCTCCCATCCACGCTGGGCCCGCCTTTCATAGAGTTAATTTACTGGGGCACTTGAAACGTAGTGAATATGGGTCTGGGGGTTAACGAAAAAGAGGTGATCTTAATATAGAGACTTAATACAGTTATACTGAGGTTCTAGCATATTTTTTGTACCATGTCAGCTGCGCCATACTACTACAGCTAGTAGCTAGTATACTTTACTATATATAAATCACGTTTATCAGATCCTAGAAATCTATACCCCCCTACGATTAGCTCCCTAGTTAAATCACCCTTAGGGGTATAAAAATTACCCTTACACCTCAGTATAGTAGAACCTCGTTAATAACATCTCCCGTTTATAAGATATTCGCGCTATATATTAAGGTTTCTCGGTACGTTATTTTTTTATTAGTATTTTCTATATAAATCCTTAATATTAAGATAATCCTCGATATTTAGTATATACTAAGTTTTTCTACTTAGTTACTATATAAATTTATATCGTGTAAATGGATCCTGCACGTGGAATCTTTCTACAGCACCGTAGATTATGAACCCCTATTCTACCCTCTCTAGGGGTACGAAGAATAGGGATAATATCCTAGAACCGATCCGGGAGTTAACTCTTATAGTTATACCTAATATAATTATATCGTTATCTAGTCTATATATAATCGCTTTAATTACCTATATATAGAACTAAAGTTATATAAATATAACTTATTTAGGTAGTACCTTATACTAGTCTTCTATACCTTTTATTATTTATATATCTAGTATAATTATACTTTACTACTCTACTAGTAGTTCTAACTTATTTATTTCCTCTCTTAATAAGGATTTTAATATTACTAAGGTCGCTATACTAAGTACTTTATTTATATTTATCTTCTTAGTAAAAATGTTAGGCCTTTCAGCGATTAAGGTACGTAAGTTAGAGAGTGAAGGCGTCGTAATCCTAGTATATAAACGTATCGTAGATAAAGTATAGATATAATATAGATCGTATATAGTTAATTAAAACTTCTATTATAATAATAGTAGTATAACTTTTATAAAGAACTAGATCCTTTTTTTCTAGTAGGTTCCCCTTTTATCTTTATATAGGCGTATACCTCCTAGCTATTTCCTTTATCCTTTTTAGACTATATCCCTAGCTTATAGGCTTTATCTAAGACCTTTTTTATCCCTTATATAGCTAGCTAGTACTATCTATATTATACTCGTACTAGTTTATAATAGAGTACCCTTTCTACTAGTAGGTCGCCCCGATATACTTATTATATATAGTAGTTATAATTTAATATTTATCCCTTTAATAAGGTATTATCGTAGTATAATTTAAATATAATTAGTATATCGTATAACTCTCCTTTTTAAAGTAAAAAGATATTTCGTAAAACTCGGGGTTAGTAATATATAATACTTTTTTAATTTTTTCTAGGGGTTAAAGGCTAGTTTAATAAGTACTTTTTCTATTTTATATAAGTTTTTATAGTAATAGTATAGCTTTTTTATTTAAATTTTATAACTTTTTTCTATTTTTCTTTTTTTTCTTCTCTTCTTATAGGTTTTTTTTATTCTTCTTCTTCTTCTTTAGTACTAGTACTAGTACTAGTATTATTATATCTTATTTAGTACTTATTCGTAAAGCCGTAAAGGAGGTAGTATATAAGAAAAATAAGGAAGAGGTTAAGTAGAAGAAGGAGGAGATTAAGAAGAGAGAGGTAGTAGTTAAGTATAAAGAAAATACTAAAAAAAAGGCGAAAATAGCTAAAAGTACTATAATAATACCGGGAGAGTATAGTTCTACTAATATTATTACCGATAATACTTATAATTCGCTATATTATCTACTATTAGTCTCTAAAAGTAATAATAATAATAATAATAATAATAATAATAATAATAATAATAGTATTATATTTATACTTTAGTATAATATTAAGTAGTCGGCTTATATAATAGCTACTCCTTCTCTATATCTTTAATACGAGATTATAGGCCTTATATAGTATACTTTTTATTAACTTTTTCTTACGGTATCTCTTTTTATTAATATAGTATTTTTAAGCTCTCTAAGAATATTCTACTATACGCCTAATATATCTAAAAACTTATAGACTAGGGTTATTAGACTAATACTACTAAATACTAGCGATATCTTATCCCTCTTAGTCGTATATATCTTATTTTATCTATATACTTTAGATACGGCGCTAATATATATCTCCTAGTATACTTAATTAAGTATTAATACTACTAATATATAAATAGCTATAATAAGTATTACTACGACTAGATATCTAGTTTTAAGATTACCGATACTTAGGATTAGTTCTATAGTTATTACTAAGCTAGTATAAGTAAAAAATTCGCTATATATACCTTTCTCTTTTATCTTAGTATACTAACTACGAGGACTATTATAGATACTACTAAGATCTATAAGAGAAGTAGTAATAGTAATAATAATAATAATAATTATAGTAATAATAATAATAATAATTTCCGAGACTATTTTAAGGGTTTAGTATACTATATTATTAGGACTCTACTAGAGGCGCTAGATAAGTATATAGAGCGTATTTATAACTATTTTAATTATCTAATAGGTCTAATTAATAATAATAAAAGTAAGGGCGAGGATAAGAGTAAGGATAAAAGTAAAGGTAAAGGTATCGGGGGTACTTCTAGGGCTTTAGGAGCCGGGGGCCGTTCTTCTAGTATCTAATAAGTATAGCCTATTAGCTAATTATATAATAAGTATAGTTTTATTATATAATTTCTACTAATATATTATTTTATCGTATTATTTCTCCTTATATTATAGTAGTATTTTAGTAGTATCTCTATAGACTTTTATTCTACGATTCGTACCCTACTTCTTTTTTAGAATTTCTTTTATTTTTCTTTATATTCCTATTATATCTTTTTATTATTAAAGTATTTTTAGGGTTCTTAGGTATTTTCGTCTTTATTATATTCTAATTATTTTATTCTATATAGCTTATTCTTTCTATTACTTCTATAGTCTACGATAAAATCGACCTCGTATATAGTTTCTTTATTAAAAGGGTTATCT
Source organism: Tympanopsis confertula (assembly GCA_026745395.1). Taxonomy (NCBI): domain Eukaryota; kingdom Fungi; phylum Ascomycota; class Sordariomycetes; order Coronophorales; family Scortechiniaceae; genus Tympanopsis; species Tympanopsis confertula. Next base: position 16,251 of record JAOYNU010131853.1, on the reverse strand, counting down.
AATAGTATCTCTAGGGTTTCGTTAAGTTTATAGATATAAAGTTTAAGGCTTTATATATTAAATATACTATAAATACGTATTATTAGTAGAAAGCCTAGTTTAATAGTATTTATAGATAACTTAATTAATTTAATTTAATATAAGCCTATTTATTTAGGTCTTAGTTTTCGATATAGTCGTAAGAGGTTAATATTTTTCGTATTTAATAGAACTTATTAATTAACCTAGAAAAAGTACTTTTTTTACTTCTTATTATATTATTAAGATATAAATACTTATACTTTTAGTAGAATTTCTCTCGTAAGGTTTTTATTTTTTACTATTATCTTTACTCGGTTCTCCGCTTTTTTAGTATATTTATACGGTATTCTTATAGTATTATAAGGTATACGTAGCTCGTACTTAAATAAAAGCTTTACTAGGGTTTATTTTATTATCGAATACTTAAATATATTATATATAATTTAAACTAGTAGTAGTTAATTATCTTAGTTATTTTAGTACTTCGAATAATAGTTTTTAAAATACTATTCTAAGACTTAGTTTTACCTCTCTATTTACCTATTAATCTAGGGGTAGAAGCTAATATTTAACCTTCTTTTAATAAGTAGGAGGTTATAAAAGCTAGACTACTATTTACTTATAAATACCGAACTTTTATCCGATATTATTCTTATTAGTAGCCTATAAGATTAGAAGATTTTATCTAAAAATAACTATACTAGATCTATACTATAAATATACTTTAAATATAAGATATATTTAATTTATTTTATAAATCTATCTATAACTACTAGAATCGAATTATAGTACCCGCCTCTTTTAGAGGATACTAGGGGTAGGTCTATAATAAAATTAATAGTAATCTCTTATTATAGGCCTTAAAAAATAGGTAAAGGTTTAAGTAAACCGTATAGTTTCTTTAGTAAAGGCTTAAATACCTAATATATATTATAAGTATATACCTACTACTTAGTATTCTTATTAATACTAGGCTAGAAAAATATACTTTTAATACGAGCTACTATCCTAGATATACTCTAGTACCCGGTATACGGGTTATTATAGTATAAGCGTAATACTTTAGCTTTTAGATTATTTAGGGTATATACTTTACTATTCCGATAGAGTAGACTATATTCTTTAAATTAAATAGTCGATCTAGCTCTCTTAGATATATATTTAATATAAGATATCTAGGATTATCTCTATTCGGTAATAAAAGTATCCTTTTAATATACCTCGTAGAGTATATTTTAAATATAGTATTTTTAATAAAGTCTAATTATAGATTTAAATTAAAGAGTATAATATATACTACTTTACTATTCTTTTTAAAGGTAAAGTTAGTCGTTTCCTCCCCGTCGATAATAGAGGATATTATAGACTATTTTCCCTAGTAGTAGGAAAACCTAAAGTATATACTTAGATTACTATACTATTACTTAGATATCCTATTACTAGCCTCGAAAGTCTTATCTCTTTAGGCTAAATATAGAGGTATTAATTTAAAAGACTTATAATATACTACTAGAGTACTAGCTTTAACTTAAAAAGAGTATTTTATAATAGGGTAATACTTAATAAAACTATTTAGTACTACTATTATATATTTAGTATATTTCTATAGTATAGTATTTTTATTTATAAAATATAATTAAAACTAAAGTATAATAGCCTATCTCGCTTCTCTTCTCTCTATAGGGTTATTAAAATCTAGCCTTTACGATAGAAGATCTACTAGGTTTTTCTACCTTAGAAGATAAGTAATCGTAAAATTAAAAAGAGTTAGGTATAATAATACTATTACTTATTTTAGAGATAATTAGGGTTTTAATAGTAAATACTTAATATTTAAATAATCTATTCTTATATCTATAGGTACCGAAGTATATATAAAATAGTACTTCTAAATTTTAAAACTCTTATAAATAATTAGAAGCTCTATATCTAGGGTATTATAGTATAATTTAGTATTCTTAACCTTTCTCGATATAAAGGCTATAAAAGCCTATAACCTTATAGGCTACTTCTAGCTAAAGATAGTTCTAATTATAAAATCTAAAGTATCGGTCGTAATATAGATAGGGTATTTAGGCCGGAAGTAGGCTAGTATACTAGCTTCTATAAAAGCCTTCTTTAGTTCTTCTACTACTTACCGGCCCTTATCCCCTATATCTAAAGGTCTTATACGGAGCCGATTTCTTTAAATCTTCTTCTATCGAGCTATAAAAAACTTCTTATATATAGTTATAGTATTATCCTAGTATATTAAGTTATTTAAAAAAGCTATAATTCTACTATAGTTTTTAATAAACCGTCTATAGTAACCGGTTAATCTAGTAAACGATATAATATTATATACTAATCGAGGCTTAAGCTAATCGAGTATCTCTTTAACCCTTATAAGATCTATACTAATTCCCCTAATACCTACGACCTAACTAAAATAGCCTATTTCGTTAGTCTCGAACTTATATTTCTTAGGGTTCTTATAAAAGCTAGTATCTTAAACGGCTTTAATAATTATTTTAATATAATTAGCGTATTATTCCGGTATATTATTATAAATAAGTATATTATCTATATATACGATATAGTAGGTATTTATAAAGTCTTTTAAGATATTTTCTATATAAATTTAGAATATACCGGGTATATTTATAAGCCCGAATAGTATTACTATATATTTAAAGTATCTATATCGATATCTCTATACTATCTTCTATTTATCGCTTTTATAAATATATATTCTATATATAATACGCGTTCTTAAGGTCTAGTTTCGAGAAGACCTTAGCCTTCGATAAGTATTCGAGGATATTATTAATTAATAGAAGAGGTATACGATCTTTCTTTATAATAGTATTAAATTTATAGTAATCTATATAGAGCTATAAGGTATTTCCTTTTTTTAGTATAAAGAGAACTAGGGCTTTTAGAGGACTATTACTTCTACGAATCTATCTTAAATCTAGAACTTATTCTATATAATCTTTAAAGGTTTTTAACTCTTTCTTATATAATAGGTAAATAAAGGTATACTTAAGAGGTAAGCCTTCTAAGTCGATTATATAGGTTTTTCCGCCGAGTAAAGGTAATCTATCTATAGCCTTTATATTTAAGAACTTCTCTTCTTTATTAGTCTACTAATTAGGGTACTCTTATAGTATAGCTATAGTATTTTTATCTTTATTATAATTAAGTATATAAGCGAATTTAGTTATTATATTCTATAAATACTCTAATAATATACTAATTACTAAATACGCTATTATACCTAAAAGGTCTCGCCTCTATATAAAGGTAATAATAGGAGGTTTCTTTAAAGGTAACCTTATATATTATAAATATATATAAATTATTACGGTATTCTTAGTATATCGTATCTCTTTTAAAGTAAAGATTAATTTAATACTATTTTATCTTTTTTTTAAAAGGCGATAATACTACTAGCCCGTCGAGAAGCGGATATTAGGGTCTACTTTTATTAACTAATCTAGTTTTATTATTATCTAGTATTTAGGATTATAGATCTTTATAATAATTATATTATAACTAAAAGTCTAGGTTTTTCCTTTTAAATCTATAATCTTTATAATAGTAGTTATTCTTCTTCTTATTTTTATATCTTTTTAGGCTACTAGGGTATTAATTATATCTCTTATAGGTATAAGTATAGCCCTACCTCTCTTCTTCTATTAGGTTTTATTAATTATAGTTTATAATTTAGCTTTTATATTTAGAAAAGTACTTATTTTTTTTTTACTAATATCTTACTTTTATAATAATAGGTATAATAAATCCTTTCTTTAAAGATAAGTTATCGGGTTTTATCCTAAAGTCTAGTTCTAGTTATCGGTATTCTAATACTATTTAACTTCTCCTATATAACTATTTCGACTAGAAGAGGGGGTAGGCTATAGTTTTTAGTTATATAAGACCTTCTATTATACTAGGTATAGTTTAGGGCTATATACTAGGGTCTTATATAGCCTAAAAGCCTATACTTATAATACCTAAGTATAGAAAAGTCTTTCTCTACCCCGTACCCCTAAGGTATATTTATAGTATAACTAAGATAAAATTACTTATTAATTATATTATTTTTCTAAGCCTTTAAGAGGTTTATAGATAGATTTTCTAGTATATTATAAGGTCTTTTAGTACCTCTATACCTTAAGTCCTTATTACGATCGTTCTTATACCTTTTATCCCTTAAATAATAGGTCTACTATAAGGGTTTTTCCTTAGCTAAAGCGAAGTTTTTTAGTTCTTAGAGGGTAGGGGGAGTAAAACTAGCCCTAGGGATAATAATCTTCTTACCTTTTTTATTAGTAGTATAGTAGATAATAAATACTTAGAAAAGTTTAAAAAGCTCTTATAAAATCTTAGCTTTAATTCTTAAAATATCGTAAATTAAAGTAATTAATAGTTTATATTCTTATTACTACCGGTCTATTAATACCGCTATAATATCTCTATTATATAAGTAAAGTAGGGTTAATTCTAAGTCTAAGAACCCTAGGAAATCGTTCTAAGTAACCTTAGATATCTAGTTATCGTAAGTACTAGTAATATATATAGTCTAATAAGTTCTAATTTATTTCCTAAAATTAGCTTATTTTAATATTACCTTCTCGATATTATTTTTAATTTTATATAAATTAATAGTATAGTATAGTTATTATAAGAAGGTATTCTTATTCTCCTTTAAATTCTTTTTAAATTTAATAAGTAAACTCGTCTATAGAATTATCCTATAAGTCTTACTAAATACTTAGGGCTTATCCTCTTTTTTCTAGGCTACTTATATAACGTATATATTTTAGTCTACCTCCTTCTAGATCTTAAGCTAAATAGATAAATTAGGGGTTATAATACTATTACTTAGTTAATATTAGTATTCTTCTATTATTACTATAGTATACTTACGATATTATTCTTTAACTACTTCTTTTAAGAGTACTAATAGATTTAAAAAGAGAGGAGAGAAAAGAAAAGGTCTATAGGGTATAGTAACCGATTCGGTCTTTTCTTAAATAGGAGAACCTCTATCTTATTCTATTTATTATCCTCTTTCTTCTTTATTTTATAAAGCGACCGAGTAACTACGAATAGTAATTATTTTAATTTATTATATATAAAGTATACTTAAATACCGGGTTATTATATATAAAGTATAATCGGTTATATAGCTTATAACTATAAGTATATTTTTATAGTATTCTTATAATATCTCTAATCCCTAAGGCCTATTAGTCTATAGAATAGGTAAAGGTTATTCTATTAGGCTTTTTAGTAATTAAGGTATATAAGTTAGAGAGTAAAGGTATCGTAATCCTAGTATATAAATATATTATAGATAAAGTATAGATATAGTATAGATTATATATAGTTAATTAAAACTTCTATTATAATAATAGTAATATAACTTTTATAAGGAGTTAGATCCCCTTTTTCTAATAAGTTCCCCTTCTATCTTTATATAGGCGTATACCTCCTAGCTACCTCCTTTATCCCCCTTAAACTATATCCCTAGCTTATAGGCTTTATCTAAGACCCTTTTTATCCCTAATATAGCCAGCTAGTACCATTTACTATACTACACTCGTACTAGTCCATAATAAAAAAGTACTAAGTTTATAATTTATATTAATTTACGGGTACTAGAAAGGTTTGAACTAACTAAAAATAGTTCGGATTAACCTAGAATAAGTCGGATTTAACTAGATCGCCTCGGATCTAGCTAGATCCGGTTAGATCTAATTAGATATAACTTAGAATAGATAAATACCTCTCTAGAATATATAATTACTACTATTCTTAGGCGTTTTTAATTAATCTTTAATTAATCTATCTCCTTACGAAGTTATTTTAATTATATAAAATCTATAAAGAAGAGTTTTTAGCTCTTAAGCGCCGGAAACCCCTTTTTAAGGAGGCGGATAAGCGTATGCGGCTAGCGCTACTAGCCGCTAGCTAGACCTAGATAGGGTTTAACCCCGCCTAAGTCTATCTATAACCGGTCTCTCTAAACTAGGTCATCAGCTAGTACTATTAGTAGTAGCGAACTAACCGGGGCCGCTACTACTAGTACTAGTAGTAGAAAAAATAATAGAATAATTTACCTTAATAGGGTAAGTAGTAGTAAAACTAGGGCTATTAACCCCGACCTCGGTACTATTAGTACCGGTATTTATAATAAGAGTAGAGTTAGTAGAAGAGATCTTATAAATACCGAAAAAGAATAGTTTAACTTTAGAAAAGGTATAGAATATTTAATCGCTTTTAGAAAAAGTAGTATATATAATATCGATAAGTAAAAAAGGTAAGCTAAACCTAGATAAACTAGTAATAATTATCGAACTAATTCTAAGAAAAAAGATAGTAATAGATATAATTACTTCTATTAGGATACCCCTATTCCTTAAATAGAAGCCTACCTCGCCGAAATTATTAATAGGGTCGCCGATAAATATCGACGACTAAAGCTAATTAGAACTATAATAGAACTAGTATTTTTTACCTAAAATTATACTAGTATAATTAGTAACCTAATTAAAAAAATTAATATAGATTCGAAGATTATTAGAAAATAGAGATTAAATTATCTAAGATCTAAAAAACTAGAGGATACTACTAAATAGGTTATCTATAAGTATATAATAAAGAGATAACTTACTTTAATTAAAATAGATCTAAATTAGGGCGACTTAAGAGGGCTAGAACCTAATATAAATATAGTTTTTATAATTTAATTTCTAATAAGGCTTAGTATAAAGTTATACGATACTTATATACTAAATATATTAGTATAAGTAGTCTAGGAGGGCTTTATATCGGCTATAAAGCTCTTATAAGCCTAAAAGAGGCGAAACCTCTAGGAAGAGGTCTATAACCTAGTTATATAGCCTAAGGAAACTATAGAATAGTATTTAGTTAAGGCGGAATAGTATTTCGTTAAATACTAAGCCCTATTTAAGATCGAGATAAACTTCTATATAGAAGCCCTATTAAAAAAGTACTATAAGAGGTTTACTAACCTATAAGACCTAGTATTAGTATTTAGAAGAGGCTTAATTATATAAGAATAAATTTACTACGAGGTAGTTAAATTAATTTATAAATTAGATAATAACTAAAAGTCTTATAAAGTAATAAAGGGTACTAATAGTACTTAGAATAATAATAGAAGAGGTTCTAATTAAAAAGCTAAACTTAAAAAATCTACTAAAAATAGTAGTAATAAGTCTAGTATAGGCGGAAATAAGTATACTAAATATAGTAAAAAGAACTATAAGAAAAACGACTACTATACTAAGATATATATAGATAAGTCGGTACTTACTATAGAGCTAATTAAATAAAGTAGTACGTAGAAGACTAACTATAGTAAAGGGGAGAAGACCTACTATAAGTATAGTAAACCTAAGTATATTATAAAAGAATATAATTTAAACTATACTATATAGGCCCTAATAATCCTAGCCTAAATAGCGCTAACCTTATCCGGAGGCGATACTAATAATACTATATAAGGAGGAATAACTATAGCTATCTAGGATATACTATAAGTTAGCGTACTTTTAGTAATAGTAATAGAATAGTACTAGGCTCGACTATAGTTATTTAATATAAAGTTAGATATCTATATTAGTAATAAGTTAATAAGAGTAGTTCTAAAGTCTAGAAAAGTATTACCTATTAGGTATACTTTTAAAATAGGTAAGGGCTTTATAAAAACTACTTATATATATTTAACTATAATTAAAATAATCGTCGATAAGAGTATAGTAAAATAGTTAACCCTTATAAATATCGTAATTATTTTAGACTTCTTTATCTATATTATCTTAGGGAAGATCTAATACTAAAAAAAAGTAAGATCGTAAATAACGAGGTTTACGCCTTAAATAAGTAGGTTATAGCCCGAATAGTAGACGACGACTTCTACTTAAGTAGAAACCCCTAAAGAGTCGGTAAGGTAGTACTTTAAGAACTAATAAAATTACCTAGAAAAAGTAATAATATAATTATCGTATTCTTAGTAGAAGTTAATTCTAAAAAAGAGCTAGAAATTAGCTTTATTAGGGATAAAGTAGAGAAAGTATAGTTTATCTACTAAAAGATAGTATACCTAAGGCTAAATACCCTAACTATAACTTATAAGTATATAGATATTACTAAGCTAATTAGGATTAGCTTTTATAAAGTTAAATAATTAGTAGATAAAATAGTATACGTAGTATATAATAAATCGAAGTTATTAAAATATACCCCTAAATATCGTTAGCTTTATAAGGTTATTCTTAGAAAAGGGTTAACCTTAGATATATCCTTAAATAGACCTACTTTACCTATAGCGCGATATATAGTTTAAATAGTAGACGATACTTCTAGGTTTAGGAAAGTAGTCGTTATTATAAGTAAAATTAAAATAATAGATTAGTACCTAGCTTTATTAAAGATATTCGTAGTAGAGTCTAAGACCCTAGTAATTTAAATTAAGTATAATAAGAGTACTAATATTAATATTAGTACTTTTAGAGAATACTATTTAAAGAAAGATATTAAGCTAGAACTTACCCTAATTTATTCCCTAGAGTAGGATAGTATTACGGAAATAGGATTTAGAATAATCTTTACCCGGATATAATTAGTAATAATCGATAGAGAAATCCCCTAGGAATTCTAGCTATATATACTAGAAGCGTATATAAACCTAGTTAATTAAATAGTAAATAAAGCCGTAATAGAAAATAAAACCGCTATAGAGGTATATTAAGGCTATATTAATAAGTACTAACCTAGATTACTATTACCTAATTTATTTAATAAAATACTAGTACTAATAGCCTAGCCGAAACTAGATTAGCCGAAGATCTTAAGAAGTAAGGTTATAGTAAGGATTATTAATAGTAGTAGTTAGAAAACTAAAGCGCGAGGGGTATCCGGTAAACTAGTAGGCTTTAGGGGTTATTATTTATATAAAGTAGCCCTAGATTTATCTAAGAAAGTTATAACTAGCTATAATATATAGTTCTATAAAGAACTATAAACTATAGATCTAAATAAGGTTATAAAAACTTTATATACTTTAGGGATATTTAGGCTATAAAAAGACTATAATTAAATCGGTACTATAAGTAATTAAAGCCCCTATTAAGGGGGAGTATTAGTTAAACTTAGTAGTAAGGTATTAGAATAAAAATATAAGAGTAAAAAGGAGTTTAAAACCGACTCGGATATAAATAAAGAGGCTATTAATAATAATAACCTTAGCGTAACTAGTAGTATAGATAGCGAGGACCTTAACCCTTATAAAAATAACCTATTTATAGGGTTTTCGAAAACTTATTAGAAATTAGAGGCTTTTTAAGTTAATAATAGCGTATTTATAGGCTTATATTTAGAAGCCGATTAAGATATACCTAACTATCGAGAGGCTATAATTAAGCCTAACCGCTAATAGTAGTTATAAGCCCTAGAAGTAGAAATTAAAATACTACTAGAATAAAGTATATTTAAATTTACCTAAGAATAAAGCGAAAATATAATCGATAATAAGATAATTTATAAACGGAAAAGAAATACAGATAACTAGGTTACGAGGTATAAAGTACGAATAGTTATAAGAGGATTTCGATAGTATAAAAGGACTAATTATAATAAGTACTATATAAGTATAACTAAGTCTACTTTATAGAGAATACTATTTATAATTACTACTTCCTTAGGTTAGGTTAGATATTAAATAGATATAGTAGGGGCTTACCTACTAGGAGACCTCTACTATACTATCTTTATAAGGGTTCTACTATAGATCTAGAGGTAAATTATAACCTTAGTAATTAAGTTCGTAAGTAGTAAAATAATATTTAAATTAAGTATTATATATAAGGTTAGTATTAAGGCGATCTAGTATTCTTATTCTTTTTATACTTTCTATATCTTTAATTATTCGCCTTTCTATAAGAGGTTATTAGTAGTAGTATTATCTCTCTTTAGTCGGTAAGTAATTTAGTAGTCGAGTAGTATAAAGTCGTCGAGCTAGTAAACCTAATAGCTATTTATATATTATTTTATACTAAAATATTTAAAAATATAGTAATTAGTAATAAATAAAATAGATTTTATTAGTTTTTAGATTTCTAATTTCTATTCCCGGATTTCGAGGATAAGCGCGAGTATTTCTTTATTATAGATCTCGTACTATACTTCGGCTTTATTTATATTATAACTATAGTAGAATATAGGATACTATTCGTTATCGTCTTATAATTAGTAGAATATAATAGCTATTATAGTATCGGAGGAGTTAATTTTAACTTTTATTTATTAGTTTAAATCGTAGGTAATAAGGATAGGCCTACTAGTTATAGCCTTATAGAGGCTTATAAAAGTAGTCTCTTCCTCTTCTCCTTACTACTATTTTACGCTATATCCGGTTAGTCGGTATAAGGGTTTAGCGAATTAGCTATAATTACTAATAAATTTATAGTAAAAGTTATAGAATCCTAGGAAAGAACGGATATAGGTAATATATTTAAAAGTAGCTTAAAATTCGATATCGCTTAATTTTATAAGGTCTATTTAGATACTATTAGCCGATATAATATATCCGAGAAATTTTATCTAGTATACGTAGAATTCTATTTTAATAATATCGTATTAGAATCTAGCGGCTAAGAGGCGGGCGAGAACTTAGTTTATATATTTTATATATTCTTCTTTTATTAATAAAAAGATTAGGATATCGTTAATATAAGTAATATAAATATTATCGAGGAGTTTATTTAGGGCTTTATTAATATATTATTAGAAGTTAGTAAAACTATTAGTAATACTAAAAAGTATAACTCGATATTTATATAATCCGTAGTAAGTCTTAAATATAGTAAACTCTTTAGACCCGGGTTCTATACGTATTTTATTAAAAGTAGTTATAATATCTAGTTTAGTAAACTATTTTATCTTATAAAAGAAGTTCTAAGTATTTTATATAAAATATAGTAGGTATATATTTTAGATTATATAGGTATTTAGGGTTCGGTAATCTATATAAAAGTAGTACTTATTATTTAACTTTTTTACGAGGAGAATCGGGCTCGAGAAAAGACTTTTTAAATATATAATAAACCTATTCGCTAAATTCTCTTTTAAATAGTCGTAGATATACTCGAGTTATTCGAGTATAAGTTAGTATAAAAGGGTATCTTTTTAAAATAGTTTATTTTTAAATCGGATCTAGATATTATTAAGTCGGTAAAGTAATAGTTTTTAATATCTAATATAGAGAAAATATAAGTATACTCTTAGTATTCGTATAGAATCGAGGTAACTTCTATAAGTAAATTTATATAAAATTCGGCGATTTTTATTAGAATATAAGTAAAATTCGTAATTTATTTTACCCTTTTTTAAGTATATTTTTCGAAATTATCCTACTTAGTAGTAGTAATATATAAAATCCTTATACTATAATATATTATAATTAGTTATATAGGGATTATAAAAGTAGTTATCCTATTCTTCTAGATAAGTTTTTAATTAGTAGGGGAGAAGTTAATACTATAGTAATTAAAAAACTTCTTCTTAAAAAGGATATCTTATTTTATATTTATAATAAAAAAGTAGTATTATTATTCGAGTTTTCGTCGGGCGAGGACGAAATTAGTAAAAAAGTAATAGTTAATTTTTTTAACTTCTTTTCTTTAGAAATTACCGAGGGAAATAGGCTTTTTAAATTATTCGATAATTCCTATTCCCTAGCGAACTAGGTCTTAGGCGGTATAGGGGTTTATATATACGTAGAAGATTACTTTAGTATTATAATAGGCTTATTTAAAGACGAAAAAGCTTTCTAATTTACTATTTAGGAGGTATTAAACTAGTAATAATTTTATATTTATTAATTCGGTCTCTAGTAGTCTTATAATAATATTAATTAGACCTAAAAAGAGTCTTTTCTTAAACTAACTCGTTTTCCGAGTCCTCCTCTTCTTTAATATTATAAATATAATTATCTTCGAATTTAATATTCTTTTTTTTATACTAGTAGGAAAAGCTCTACTTATAACGGCGGCGATAGAGGTAATAATAGTAATAGGGGTAGGCTAATTTATAGTAATATTTTAGTACTTTAAAATAAAGTATCCGGTTTTTTCGTATTTAAAATACTTTCCCTCCTTAGTAAAGCGCTTTAAGTATAGGTTTTTAAAATACTTCTTATTATTTATATTATATTCGAATTCGATATAAATATATTTATTATTACTATTAGTCGGGTATTTAAGAAAAATAGTAGTAGAATTATAAGTCGAAGTATTAATTATTATATAAGGGTTTTTAGTATATTCCTAATAGATAAAAATAGTATAAATAGAATTCTATTAGAGAAAGACCTTCTAGAATATAGACTAAGTATAGCTATCGTCTTCGAGATCGTATAAGATCTTAGCTTAGAGTACGAGTAGTAGTTTCTTATAGAGTTCTTCTTTAAGATCGTCGAGAGGCTTATAGAGTAAGATAGAGAATAAAAGGAATTTACGAAAGAATTTATCGCTATCTCCGCCTTCGGCTAGCTAGAGCTTTAACTAGCGGATATACTATTCGGTCTTCTCGTTATAATTAATAAAGAACTATTCTAGATACTTGATTAGTTCGTCTAAATTAGTAAAAAGGGTAATTTCTAAGAGCTCTAGGGGTAATCTATAGTAATATTCGCTAATTACTCCGATACCGATATCTATTCCGTTATTATACCTTATCTAGGTTAGTAAAGTCTCTATTTCGGTAAAAAGGTTCTTAAAATCGTTAAGACCTCTCTAGCCGTTTCTACTTTAGTACTAGTAATACTAACTTTCTATTACTTAGAAATATTATCTATAACCTAAACTACGTATTTTCTAGATAGGCTTACCGGTTTATTTAATAATATATCTAGTACTAAATTTTTTCCTAGGATACTCTCCCTCTTTTATAGGTATTTTAAGGTATACTTTAGAGATTTCGATTTATTATATACTAAATAAGCTATCTCTTTAGTTAATTACTTAACTTTATATAAAATTATTTAGTCTAGTTCCTCGATATCGGTATACTTATAAGTTATTACTAGCGTATTTAATTTAGGATAGGCGAGCTTTTTATAAATAGATTAGACCTTCTCTACTTCTCGGTTTATAAATACGAGGTCTTATTCTTCTTTATTTACCGGATAAGTACTTAGGCTAATTATTACTATTTCTTCTAATATAGTTTTACTTAATTTAGGGTTTTCCGAATACCTATTAACTTAGAAACTTATTTTAAATACTAATACTACTTTTATATTATTTAAAACGAGGATATCGAGGCCGACTAGTCTACTACCTCTCTAGTACTACTTCTTACCGGATATAATATAATATAAGAAGTTTAGTACTATAATAATATCTAAGAAGCTTATAGGGGTTTTAAGCTTCTCTTATCCTCTACTATTATAATTAATACCGTATACGAGTAGGTAATAGTAACTATCCCGCTACTAGTTATAAAATTATAACCTTCTAGGAGTTATTATACTATACCTTCTATAATAATTACTATACTATTTATAATATAAATATCCGAGCTAGTATCGGATATCTTAGGCTTTAACTTATCTTACTTTAGGAATATATAGCTAGGTACTATTATAGCCTAATTAATCGATTTTCCCCCCTAGATACTTATATTAATCTTAGGGTTAGTACCCTATAGTTCTTCTATAGCTTAGCCTTATAATTATACTATATTATTCTATAAGTAATCTTTCTTTAGGTACCCCTTCTATTTATACTTATACTAGGTTATCTTTTTATTATTACTAGTATTCTTATTAGTAGTACCCTTAGAGTTACTAGAAGGCTTTTTTATATAATTATTTAGTAGATTAGTACTATCCTTATCCTTAGTAGTATAGTATTCGTACTTCTTATAGCCTTACCGGCTATAATAGTAGTATATTATACTTACCTTATTATTAGGTATATAAAACTTCTTATCGTCGCCCTTCTTTTTATACTTATTACTACTATTATCCTTATTTCTATTTTAGTTTCTATATAGTATTTTATTATAGTTAGTTTCTCTAATTAATCGTACTATCTTATAGTATATTTCTTAGTTATCGGTAATAACGCCTTTTACTATTAATACTATAGTTACTAGAGTCCCCCACCCCCTTTTGGCCACCCTAAAAATACGCGATATACTTCAGACACTAGAATTCAATTAATATATATAAAATATATATAAATTATTAATATCTATATCTCTTCTACGTCTTCTTCTTTAATTAAACGTACTAATACGTTTAGTACTATCTATAGAAGGTCTAGTTTAATCTTATTAGGTAGTAATTAGCCGGTTTCGCGTATAAAAGCTTATGAAGCTATTACGGCCTTCTAGATATCTTTAATACGTATAAACGATTAATTAGTACTTAATTTAACCTTCTTCTACTTCTTCGGCTTTACTACTTTAAGCTTATCCTCGAGAATAGTAATCTAGCGCTTTAAACCGGCGATCTCGTTATTCTTATAGTTATACGCTTTTACTACTTTAGCTAATACCTCGTAGAGGTTAATCTACGTATTCTTAATTAAAGTTACTAAACTATATCCGAAATTAGCGATATCTAAAGCTTTTTAAGGTATAGTAAAGACTATTTAAGTCTTATTTATACCGTAAAGTAATTATATCGTTTATTCTATCGTAAGTTAAAGTATAAGTATAGCTAGAAGCGTTAGATTAACGATATACTTACTAGAAACTATAGGTTTTATAGGCGAAGGCTAGATTCGAGCTTTACGAAAGCTAGTATATAGATTATAAGAGTTAATATCTATCTACGATAATTCCGTATAAATAATAATAAAACGGCGGCGATAGATCGGTATAGAAGTATCGTATCTAGTAAATACTACTATTATCGTATAGAAGATAGCCTTTATCGGCGAGAAGATAGCGATATCGAGTAGCTATATAATATAATTACTTTAGGGAAGTAGATATAATAACTCGATATTATTTTTAAAGTAGAGATATTAGAATTATACGGATACGTACGTAGTAGATTCGTCGAGGATAAGTAAGCGAGTCTCGCGAGGATCGACTATCTCGTATTTTAAATAGTATACTTTTAGCTATATTAAGGTAATATTAGTATTCGAGAAACTAGTCTTACTATAGTAATATATATAATCTAGTACTTCTTATAGATACTACTATACTTAAATACTTTTACTTTTTTATATAATTAAAAGCTTTAAGCGTACACCTTCTACGGTATTAGATTCGATAATCGAGACCTATTATAAAGCTAAAGATATCTTAAACTTAGCTTCTTTACTAGTTTTAGTATCGCCGTATATAATCTTCGCTTAAGATTCGCCTTCTTAAAGCCTATATTTATCTATATTTACTATATTCCGCGGCTTAATACCTTTCCGTATAATAACCTCCTTCGTAGTAGTAATAAAGCTATTTACGTTATACTAGGTATTCTCTAAAGTATAGTAAGCTTCGAGAGGCTTACTATACTTCGTATAGATATATAGGTTTTACTCGAGAAAGCCGTTAATCTAGTTCTTACCGAGGTCTCTATTTAGTTCGTTTTAATAGAGTATTTCTTCGGTAAATCCGTATATTTACTACCTTCTAGGTACTCTATTAGTAAGTTCTTTATTAAGTATCTAAATAATAAGATATACTTCTTATTCTAGCGCTAGTTTTTATAGATATAAAGCTACTTATTTATAGGTAAAGCCGTTTTTAATTAGCCGGCGTATTATTATTTATAGTATATTAAAATCACGCGTAGTAGTAACTATAGGCGTACTACTAGCGACTACTTCTATAGTATTAATTAAGCGCTTCTCTCTTATCTTATCTACTATTTTATTCTAAAAGATTAGTACTAAATTAGTATAGAAAAGCGTTATTATATAATTTAGGGTAAGATAACTCGAAAGCATATTTTTAGGGTGGCCAAAAGGGGGGGGTGGCCAAAAGGGGGTAGGGGACTCTAGTTCTAGGTATCGGCTAGTATAACCTTTTACTAAAACTTTAGTATATATATCTACGTTTATATTAAAAAGAGGTTAGTATTTAGTAAATATCTATTCTACTCTAGTAATAAACTAGTTAGCTATTTCGTTATTTATTATTTTTAGGTTAATTATATCGTCCTATATTATTATTCTTTCTTAAGTAAGTATAAGT